>JAKOGI010000201.1:735000-752500 GCA_029747015.1 Carnegiea gigantea
TTTTTGCCTTCTATAGTAACTATTTGCTTTCTATACCTATGCATTCATTTGTTTTCTTAGAAAAGAATGCTAAAAAATTAAATTTTCATGACAGTGGCCATTGACCAGTGACTATCATGATTCATTTTTTTAGTTATTATTTTTTTATATTTAAAAGAAAGGATTATAGCCGTCTACGTATTGTTATGGCCTATATTTTGTGGTTTTAACATTGAGAAGTGAAAAGCAGTGTACAACAGCTTCATAATTTGTGACTAAAAAAGGTTCTCAAAAGTTCCGCTTTATCGGTTTCAGTTAATCAGTGAACCAAATCGTGATCAGTTAACCAGTTTTGCATGTTTCAGTTCACACTTTCTTGAACCCTAAAATCCGATTAAGCAGGATGCAATTTATCGAATCAAACCGTGAACGTCCCCCAACTATTGAGATGATCCTCCTGTGTTTACAGGTTTTCCATTTATAGCTGCCCTTAAATTGCCAGCAGATTGCGAAACAATTGAATCAGCCTTACCAGAAGGGTTCTGGGAGCGAGTTACAGAGAGAGGAATTGTGCAAGATAGTTGGGTGCAACAACAGTTGATCTTGAAACACCCTTCAGTAGGTTGTTTCGTGACTCATTGTGGAGCCGGGTCTTTATCAGAAGCTCTGGTTAGCGAGTGTCAACTAGTACTGCTGCCACAGCTTGGGGATCAATTCCTGAACGCAAGACTAATGAGTGGGGAGCTAAGAGTTGGAGTTGAAGTCGAGAAAGGAGAAGAGGATGGTTTATTCACCAAGGAAGGGGTCTGCAATGCTGTCATGGCTGTGATGGATAAGGAAAGTGAGGTAGGGAAAGAGGTGAGAGCAAACCATGCTAAATGGAGAGAGATTCTGCTGAACAAAGAACTTCAAGATGCTTATGTCGATGACTTGATCAACAGACTTCAAGATCTTGTCCTAGAAGGACAATAAGGCCTACATATATATATGCGTGTGTGTGTTTGTTAAAGATCTCAGTGGAAGGGTTGGGTTCGTTTGGAGCATCTTGTTACTAATTCTGTTTCATTTTAACTTATGTTCCTGATTTCTGTTTAATGCAAGTTATTGTGAATCAAATGGGGTCTAAGTGGGTTTGATTTGATTTGGTAATTCGGTGAAATGCTGGAATTAAAAGGTTTTAAAACGTTAATAATGTGGTGATTGGTGAATGTTAAAGATGGAGATCCTCCGCAGTTAGAGAAATGACTGTAATCTTACATTCAGTCTATCCAATTATTGAGAATTTTGTTTAGAATTTTTTTTTCCGCATGTGATAAATTTTTAACAATTTGAGACCTAAACATTGAATGGATGGACTATAAGATTGAGATGATATTTAAACTCACCTAGGACCTTGTTTTTCAGATTTCACATGCATAGCTCTCTTCCCGGGGGGGGGGGGGGGGGACACACCAACCCAATTTATCTCATCTTATAAAAGCAAAATTTATCATGTCTCCCTCTTAAACTTATGAAATCAATGAAAATATGATTATACATAATTTTTTTTAGTTTATAAGATAAAATTAGTGCATGTCTATATGCTCCACAAATTAAGTAGGATTTAAAATACCTGTAAATTATACCATCTCCTTAAGAATATCAATTCTCATCAAAATTACTCATATAGGTAATAACAATGGTTGATATATCATATTAGCATGTATGAACAATGTATACTGTGGGAGTACATACATGATAAATCCGTAATGATAAATCCATAGTAATGGTGCAGACTTATCAAAAGCCCAATAATGATCCTATGAAAGAATGAAAAGAAAAAGAACCGTGCAAAATGAACTGTATCATGTTAGCATGTATGATGAGCGTTTACTGATTATCGTCATGGTCCGACTAGATGTCTCACCAATACAGATGGGCAACAGGTCAGGTACCCATCAGGTCAAGCGGCCCAACCCGTTTAAATTAGGGTCAATAATGAACTGTCAATAACGGGCTGACTCATTAAAGCATATTAACGGATCAAGTTAGGTTGCTTATAAATAGCCTGTTTGGTGACTCGTTATTTTTTTTAATATGACCCAGTTATTTTCATAAAAAAGTCCAACCCTCATCATAAACGGGTCTATTATGACCCAAACCAATCCGACTTTGCCTACCCCTACTGACCACTCATGACATAAGTTTATTGGATCAGATATCAATTGACAAATCAAGAAAATCCCAATCAAACCATGGTTGCTCCATGTCCACCAACTTCTCAGTCTGAGCAGGTCTTACCAACCCAACCAGGCAAAGCATTTCCAAATCGCTCAATTAACTGATTTCTAGTTCAACTGGCTGGGCCAATGCAGCTTTCATCACATTGACCATACATGTAAGAGTGAAATACCTCACAAAAGTTCTATTTGAAAACATTTACGCTTTGTGTGTGTTAATTGGGCTTAAATTTTTGGGTTCCCGCGCTATAAGCTCTAGCTCAGCGGGAAACAGCCAAAAATAGCGGCTACCACCACTTCTCTCAAACTGGAACTGCTACTTCGGGGGAGAGAGAGAGAGAGAGAGAGAGAGAGAGAGAGAGAGAGAGTTCCATAGCCACTGATCCGTGCGCTCAATCAAGCAGTGTCGAAATGGGAGTAGAAGCAGAGCAACAGCAACAGCAACAGCAACAGCAAGAGCTAGAGCAATGGAAGAAGAAATTCCCAACATTTCCTTACAAACCCTACTCAATCCAGCTCGATTTCATGAACTCTCTCTATCAATTCCTCGACCACGGCGGAATCTCTATGCTCGAAAGCCCTACTGGTAATCCTCTCTCTTTCTCCCCCATTCCCTTTCTTTCTAGATTGATCTAGAATGTTCTGCAAAGATTCATCATTCTGATGTTCGACTTCCGCCAGGCACGGGAAAAACCCTTAGCATTATTTGCAGCGCATTGCAATGGCTTGTTGATCGAAGGAAAGATTGGAAGTTAAGAAAGGGGGATAAGTGCCCTTCTGATGATGAACCCGATTGGATGCGCGATTTTGTGGTCAATAAGGATGACCCACTTCAGGGGAAGAAAAGTGGGGTTCAACCCAAGAAAAAGCTCATTGAGGCAAAGCGTCGAACAGGTTGTGTGGATTTGTTTAGCGGTAAGATTGAAGGCGGAAATCATGACAGAATTGAGAAGGAAAAAGATGGGTTGGTGGAGTTGGATGATGAGGAGTTCTTGATGGAAGAATATGAGAGTGAGGGGGACGAGGAAGGAGGAAAATCTAAGAGGAAAGGAAATGGGTTCTCGATTAGTTCGTCGAGTGAGGAGGAGGATGAGTTGAATTGTGAAGGGGAAGAGAGTTTGAAGGTCTATTTTTGCAGCCGGACCCATTCTCAGCTTTCCCAGTTTATAAAGGAGTTGAGGAAGACTGTGTTTGGTTCTGAGTTGAAGGTTGTGTCTTTGGGTTCCAGGAAGAATTTATGCGTCAATGAAGGTATGTGCTGTTTATTAATTGTTCAGCCATTTCAGATATTTGGATTTAATTTGATTTGGCTGCTGGATTTGTGATGACCTATATGAAGTCATTTGGTCTGTCATAGCTTGTCCATGAGTAAATAGTTTCTTGCAAAATATTAACACATTTATTTGCATTCTCAACCCCCCATGAAAATATGGAGAAAAAGATCCTCGTCAAGTGATCTGGGATACAATTTTTTTTGATATATTTAAAATTGTTGTCTAGTTTCTCACTTATTCATGCCATCTTGATCTATGTACCCATCCTTTCTGTAAAGTTCCTACTTCTAGGATTGAATGTAACAGTATTGTAGTCTTTGAAAGTTATCCAGTGGATAGAAATAGAACTGACTAGCGTCTTTTTATTGAGCCTTGGTCAACATCTGTGCTGCTTGGAGGCAAATCTTGGTTTCTATGTTTTTGAAGATCATGTTGTCATTGTGTTGTTTCAGACGTTTTGAGGCTTGGGAACCCTACTAGCATCAATGAGCGATGTTTGGAGCTACAAAAGAGTAAGAAAAATGGAGGTTCCAAGATTAAGGTTTGTTATATCTTGCTGACTGGTTTTACTGTTTGGGCGTTCCTTTACTAGCAAACGATTGTCTGTCATGAAGCAAAATTCAAGTTAAGGTTTCAATCCATATTGAAGAGCCTTCTTTTAAGTTTGAGGTGAGTGCCGTAGGTAGTTCCTCATTGCTGTATACTCTGTGTATGGCTAAATGCCCATTTATACTTGCAGTCATCTATTTAGCTAGTCTAGTCTATTCTTAGCCTGAGATATACAGGGCATGCAAAGAAATAAATATACTCATGGTTTCTGAAACAAAGTTTGGCACATTCTGTAAATCCTCTTTTTCAAAACTGGTTTTCCTCTATTGTATCTTTTCTTCTGTATTCTTTCTCATTATCTGAAGTGTCAATCACTCATCAAGGGGAAATAATATCCGAACTTGCTTCGCATTGTTCTTCTGTTCATCTAAAGGTGGTTTCGTTTATTCAAGAGATTTATTCATGTATGTTGTGCTTGAAAATGTAGTCTGTTATCAGGATTGAGTTGATGCACTATCCTCTCCCTAAAACCAGAGTCTGCTGAAGATAAATTCACATATAGCATGATTTTGCAAATTTTTAGCACTGCTGATTACGTGTGCACTATTGGCAGAAATTGCAACCTGGAGGAAGGATACGTAGAACCGAAGCTTCATCTGGCTGCCCAATGCTTAGAAAACAGAAGTTACAGAAAGAGTTCGTGAGTGAGATCTCTCAGCAAGAACCTTTGGACATTGAAGATCTTGTTCATCTTGGGCATCAATTGGGAACTTGCCCATATTATGGCTCAAGAAGAATGGCTCCAGCTGCGGATCTTATTGTACTCCCTTACCAGTCACTGCTATCAAAATCTTCCCGTGAATCCCTTGGTCTAAATTTGAAAAATAGTGTTATTATAATAGATGAGGCTCACAATTTAGCCGATTCTCTTATTGGCATGTATGATGCAAAAATTACTTCGTCACAGGTGGGTTATCTGTCCTTTATAGTACCATTAGCAGCATAATTACCTATGCTACAGCTTGGCATTTGCTTTGGATGACCTCAGCTGCAAGTCAACATTACTTTGCTTGAAGATTTTACATCTTTCGATGGCTTTCTGATTTTCTGTTTTATTTTTTATTTTTTCTTTTTTTTGTAAATTTTTTGGGGGCTCTTTGAATTTCATCCTGGTATTAAGGGTATGAGTCTGTCTAGTGTATCTTTAGATTAGGATCATCATTCATTGGCTTGAACTTTAAATTATTCTTGAGCATCGAAGGTTTAGTTATGATTATCCAAAAGTCTGGAAGTTGAGGGCAGGCAATTCTCTTTTGTGCAGCTAGAAAATGTACATCAGAATCTGCAGAAGTACCTTGGAAAGTTTTACAGCCGCTTAGGTCCTGGAAATAGGAGATATATCCAAATATTGATGCTCCTGACCCGAGCTTTGCTCCAAGCGATAGTCCATGGGGAAGCAACTGCTCATAGTGTTGCTACTAGCTGCGCTACTGAAAAGGCTCCACAGGCAGAAGCTCCAAGTGAATCATCAGTGGCAATAAATGATTTTCTATTTTCACTTAATATTGACAATATCAATCTTGTAAAGGTGGTAGATTATGTGAAGCAAAGCAATATCATGCACAAGGTGCGCAAATGTTTCTATACTCCTTTGCATAAACATTTTCTTCTTCCCAGTTGCTATTTGGCTTACCTCTGATAAAAAATATTCCCAGGTCAGTGGCTATGGAGATAAGTATGCATTCTTAGAAAAACAGAACCCTGATGGCTCCATAAGTAAAGATGGGAGAAGTACCTTGTCTGGTTTTCAGGCATTACTGGACATGTTATTGTCATTGACGAACAAAAATGTTGATGGGAGGATTGTTATCTCAAGAATGGGATCAACTGGATCAGGTGGAGAAGAAGGATTCATCAAATATGTTATGCTTACTGGTGAAAAGATTTTTTCTGAGGTGTGCATTTCTTTTCTTCTTGTTCATTGCCTTCCTGCTAGAGTGTTACTTGTTCCTGGTTGACAGGAGTCTCACAGTGTAGTGTCTGTTTTTGAATCAATATTTTAGTTAGCACCACTAAGTGTGTAATGGCTACTTTGTAGATTGCAAATCAAGCCCATGCGGTTATCTTGGCAGGAGGGACTCTGCAACCTATAGAAGAGACAAGGGAGCGACTATTCCCTTGGCTACCACCAGACCATTTGCATTTCTTTTCATGTGGGCACATTGTCCCTCCTGAGAGCATCCTACCAATTGCTGTGTCACGTGGACCATCTGGTCTGCCGTTTGATTTTAGCTATACATCCAGGAGCTCCTCAAAGATGGTTAGTTTTCTGGTCCTCTCCATCTAGACGCTGTAACGTTGATCTCTAGTTAACAGTCGCTTTGTTGCATCACTCTATTGATATTAATTTGTTCCTTGTACATAGCTGTACTGTCATTTTATTATGGAAAAACTTGAAGGTAGTCACCCACATCTATGCATTTGAAAGTGCAGATTGAGGAGCTTGGTCTTTTACTATGCAATGTGGTGGCTGTAGTTCCTGAAGGAATAGTTGTATTCTTCTCTTCTTTTGAATATGAGGGGAAGGTGCATGACGCATGGAAGAGCTCGGGCATACTACAGAGGATTACAAGGAGGAAGCATGTGTTCAGAGAACCTCGCAGCAGTGCGGATGTTGACGCTGTTCTAAACAAGTACAAGGAAACAATTCATACACTGGCTAATAGCAATCCAAAAGGACAAACATGTCAAAACGGTGCTGTCTTATTTGCTGTGGTTGGAGGTAAGATATCAGAAGGCATCAACTTCAGTGATGGGATGGGCAGGTGTATAGTTATGGTGGGACTTCCTTACCCAAGCCCGTCAGATGTTGAGTTAATTGAAAGGATAAAGCACATGGAAGGCCTTTCCAATACAAGTTCATGTTATTCCTTGCAGCTTCCAATCAATGACAGTTATAAGAGCATAGAAGTTCAATCTGGGTTTGACATTCTCAGGCGTTGCAAACGAAGAGGCAAAGAATATTATGAAAATCTGTGCATGAAAGCTGTGAATCAGTCTATTGGTGAGTGATGCTAGTAATTTTTTAAAACCTGAAACAATTATCTTCTTTTAAATGGTGCAATTGAACAAGTATTGCATGCTATAGAAGTCTGCTTGTCGGGTACTGTTTTCAGCTATGGGACAATGATGGACCAAACCAAAATCTACCTCCTAAGCCATCCTGTGTTTCTTCTGTTGTGCAAAGGCAGACATTTGATGCCTTTTAGAATCTAGGATCCAAGCAAAACAACCAATCCACGATTCAATTGTCAGGGACAAACTCATCCCCCATCTCCCCCTCTGGGTGCCGGAGGGCAGGCAGGCTCTAGGGTATTAGCTTGGGTTGGTTGGCCAGCAACTCCACTAAGTGTAAAAACATTTTATGCCATGATTACAACATTCTATGTAATGCAATATGAGAACTTACTCTGATCTATGTTTTCTCCTCTATCAGGCAGAGCAATCCGTCACATTAATGATTTTGCAGCTATTTTGTTGGTTGATTCACGGTATCCTTATGATCCTTTGAAACACACTGCCTCACACCCAGCTAATAAGCTTCCCAAGTGGATAAGAGATCGTCTTGTCTCTACGACAGGCAGCTATGGTGAAGTTCACAGACTTCTGCATCAGTTCTTCAGGCATAACAAGAGTACATAACTTGAGAGCTCATGTTTAAAGAACTACACTACGGCAATTTGTGCACATCATTGAAGGCAGAGTACAGCCAGTTTTGTACTCGTCTAAAAGATACTCCCAAGCCTGTTAGGCCTTGTGCAGTGTTATACCATTGTTCAATGCTATGCCAAAGCATAGGCATGTAATTACATACAGGCGCTTGGGATTAGCAGTTTGTACAGATGTGAAGTGAAAAGATTTTCTTAAGATTCAACGAGTTTTGTTATAGGTATAATCCCAGTTCATTCTTTTTTTATATTCGCGCAATCATCTAGTTGGACAGATTAAGCATAACAAACGGCATAACAGACTGACAGAAGCAGAACATGAATAAGGATGTTGAAAATTCAGAGAGGACTTTCACAAATGAGATGACTATCTCAGGCGATTGGGTTGACGAATGATATTATGATACGAAGTGAATCTAGGAAGTCACAAGTTTCTATGCCCCCCCACCCTGTTGTTTTAACTGCAGATATGAGATAAGAAACATGATTAGCTCATATTTTGATGTCAAGGCTTTGTATGTAACACATTCTCGGATCATGTTTTGGCATGTTTGATCATACAATACAATCAGCATTTGTGTTGAAAACTAGTGAACTTCTTTTCCTTGGGGGGTGGGGGTGAGATTGATGTTGCTTTAGACATAATGAGGGTTTCTTTTTTTTTTATAATTTGTCATAAATAATTTATTATTGATCAATGCTAATTATAAGCTGATCAGTGCTGAGGATGATGTTGATGAGTATTGTTGAATGTTGAATGCAAATGATAAGTACTTATGATAAATGGAAAAGAATGTACCCTTAACACGGATCTTGCATTATTTTTTTAAAAAACAAATTTTCATGTTACGCGCTCAATTCATTTCACCTCGCTTTCATGTCCATGTTACACATTGGACGACAGTTACACCATGATTGGAGTATATATTCTTGTCACAATCTGTTTAGTTTTTAGTCCAAAAATTGCGGGTACATTACAAAATGAGCACGTTCCATTTGAACCGTATTCCATACTGACGTAATGAACATTTGCAGCCCAGTTGAATAAAATACTGACGTATTTGGTCACAGTGAGTCAAGTATCTTTCCAAATTATTTTCTACTTTCCTTTTTCAATAATATTTCCCTTTGAGTAATTCAACAACTTCTATTAAAAAAAATTAAAATTCAACAACTTTATCACAGTGAGTCAAATATCTTTCCAAAGTATTTTCTACTTTCTTTATAAAGTGGTAGACCTTCAATGATTTTTCAATCTAAAGCCTAATTAAAGCAAACTATTCAGTTTTCTACAATTTGGATCCGTTCTTTTTACTTGATATATGAAGAAGTTGAAAAGAACTAGAAGACAACAAACAAAGCCGTTACAAATAAGGAAGAAGTTAGAAGTTAAATTGGAAAACACTATTGAGAAGTAGAAAAGGAAGCCTTCGAGCTGAAAAAAACGCGCCTTTGAGAATAAGACTTATTATAAACCCTCTTCACCGTATTTTAAGCGGGACTGTAGTCATGAACTTGGATGAGGATTTTTTAATTATTTGTGGATCATGCTAAAGCATAATTCCAAGGCAATGCAAATCTGAAAGATATGCAGTCATACCTTACAAAGCTAAAGCTGAATTCTAAGAAATGTGTACGTATGTATCATATATGCAGTCTTATAAGCATACCGAGGGACAAAGAGACTTCAACTTGATAAGAAGTCTTCGCTTATGACCCTAATCTGTCAGTAGTGACTTCCTTCCCATGGTATCTCATCCTGTCATGACATTGTCAGAGTAGTCAGTAGACAACAGTTCTTGTAATAATACAAAAAAAGATTAGATACGCAGTTGGCAGTGGGAAAGAGAATCAGCTGATAGATACCAATAATCCAATATGAAAAACATTAGTGGAAGCTCCACACTCTTAATGATGGAAAAGGAAAATGCTATCTTCCAAGTTTGGGCAACACCAACTTGGCTCTTTCAATTTGATGAAGTGGCTTGCTGACGGATTTGACAGCCTTGGTATAGCCCAAATTGGTCCAGCCAGACCGGATTTGACAGCTCCTTAGTTATAACTTACTACTGTTTTTTACAACTGTTTTACGATTTTTTACAGATTGTTATAACTATTTACAATTCTTAAGTTCTTATAACTCTTCGTAACTTTTTTACGCGTTCTCTCCGCTTATAGCTTAGCCTTACAGTTAAAATGAGGACGGTCTAAATTGTATGCCTTCCTTTGAGATCAAACACTTGTTCTCGTGTATTTATTGTCATTTTTTACAACATATTTATCCATCACTTGAAATATGAGCTAGGTATGGAGAACGCATACTCTTTAAAACAAAATATTCATGTTGTTGGTGACTTGGCAATGTCTTAGTGCAAGAACTACCCCAAATTTATGGCAAGTTGCTTCTATTCATTATATTTTCCTTTAAATTTTAAAATAAAATTTTGAACTAGCCTCTACCTAATTGATAAATTTGAGCCAGTTATAAGTATGCTAACCTAACTTAACCCGAACCATACTATATGTTGGTTGAACCAAGCTGCCCATGATGGATCCAAAGTGAGGCATTAGTCATCACAATCGGCGACGACATCATGTCATTGTAGCTATCGACTACAAAAATACGCAGCAAATAGTTATGTTATTCGTTATTGAAAATAAAACATAAAATCTCATTTTAGTTATGTCGAATCAAATTGTATTTTTGTATATCTTATATTATCCGCGGTTAAAAAGAAGAAGAATATAATCATATTTCACCATAAATTATGTTATTCCTTCTGGAAAAGAAAAGAGAACAGAATCATATTTTTCAGCTCATTATTTTTTTTATTGATAAGGATGGAAATAGTTTATGGATTGAAAATGTAGGCAGGAAATAGTTGGTGCTGTTCATCATTGAAAACAAAAGATAGAATTTCATTTTAGTCATGTCCAATAAAATTGTGTTGTATCTCACATTAACCACTGTAAAAGAGAAGAACAGAATTATATTTCAACATAAATTATGTTGTTTCTTTTGACAAGGGGAAAAAAAAAAAAAAGAAAGAAACTGAGAGAGTAGAATCATATTTACCAGCCCATTATATTATCCATGACCAAAAGGAAAAAATTACAAACACAAATTGGTTCAAATAATTTGGCATTTAGAACTCATTCGTTTCATCGTTTGATATGCACTTTCAAATGCTCCCCAATGCTCTCAGCTCCCAAACATTACCAACCGCTAATTGCCATTGTTAAATGCTCCAAACCGCTTCTAATAACGATGTGGTATTTTAACAACGAAACCAATTGTATGATCGTTAAATGTTCCTAATTGATGCTAAGTGGTCCTCAACAATGTCAAACATTGTCCAATGCTTCTAAGCACTAACCACTGAACATACCTACTCCTAAACTCTGCTAACTGCTCATAAACGCTGTGTAGAGGGTGATGAAACCTAGAGAGAGAAAGAGATGATTTAGAGAGAGAAAAGAAAATGAATGAATTATTTTCAGTACAATTGCATGTGAAAATGAATGTACAAGTGGATATATATACAATATGAACAGCTGGCCGCTAATCAAGCTAATTACCTGCAAGTGGACTAACAACCTTCCAACAACTTAACAATACCCAAGAATGATTAAAACAGAAAACGAATTAAAGCAGAATGACTAATGTCTACATCCCCCCCCTCCCCCCCTCAAGTTGGACTTGGGGAGAAGACAAGGCACAACTTGACAGCTAAACCATGATGCTGATGTGCAGGTAGTGGTTTGGTCATAATATCTGCAAGCTAATCATGGGAGCTGATATGAGACGTCTGCAAAAAACCTTCTTGAAGTTTGTCCCTAACATAGTGGCAATCTATGTCCACGTGTTTCGTCCTGTTATGAAGAACAAGGTTGGCTGCAATGTATTGTGCAGCTTTATTATCACAACACAATGTGAGGGTTAACTGCAGAGGGACTTGTAGATCTTTGAGTAAGCCCACCATCCACACAAGTTCACCTGATGTTTCAGACATGGCCCTGTACTGAGACTCTGTAGAGGACTTGGACACGGTAGTTTGTCTCTTGGTTTTCCAAGAAACTAAGCAATCACCCAAAAAGATGCAAAAGCTAGTAAGGGATTTTCTGCTAGAGAGACATCTTCCCCAATCTGTATCAGTGTATGCTCGTATACTAAGTGTAGTATGAGTTTGGTAGAATAAACCAGCATTAACTGTGCCTTTGAGATACTTAAGTAGATGAAGAGCTACTTGCATGTGAGGTTGTCTCGGCTGGCTCAAAACTTGACTGAGATGTTGGACAGCATATGATATATCAGGTCTGGTTATATTTAAGTAGAGCAAACGACCAATGAGTCTTCGATAAACCTCAGGTTTCAACAGCAACTCTCCTTGGTCAATGGACAACTTGAGTTGTTAGTAGAGGAAAATGAGCAGGCTTACAACCTGTTAGACCTGCATCCTGGAGAATATCAATAATATACTTCCTTTGATTCAGAAGTGTCCTTGCTGAGGATCTGGCTACTTCTGTGCCCAAGAAATATCTCATGTGTCCTAAATCGATGATTGTGAAGGCCTGATCAAGGGCTTGTTTGAGGTCAAGAACAACAATGGTATCTTGTCCAGTGATTAGAACATCATCAACATACACCACGACAGCCAAAAAAGTACTCTAGTGAAAAGAGAATAGTCTTGTTTTGATTGAGTAAATCCTTGATTAGCAAGGAATGCAGTAAACTCTTTGTTCCATTGCCTAAAGGCTTGTTTGAGACCATACAAAGATCTCTTGAGTTTACACACTTTCCCATCAGCTTTGGCATATCCTGCTGGGGGTAAAATATAAACTTCCTCATCCAAGAAACCATGGAGAAAGGCATTGTTAATATCTAGTTGATGTATGGGCCAATTGTTAACAGTAGCTAAAGCAATGAGGGTCCTCACAATTGGTAACTTAGCAACATGAGAAAAAGTATGAGTGTAATCTTCATCTGGAATCTGATCAAAACCTCATACCACAAAGCTTGCCTTGAACCTCTCCATTGTACCATCAGGTTTGAACTTAATTTTGTATACCCACTTGGAGCTAATGGCCTTCTTGCTAGGGGGCAACTCATTGATGTCCCAAGTATCATTGGCTTCTAAAGCAGCTATTTCCTTATTCATGGCATCAATTCATCTGGGGTCTTTGCTGGCCTGAGCATAAGTATGGGGCTCCTTTAAAGTAATAACATTGCATAAGGAAGCAATGTAATCAGGATGAAGGTGATTGAGGTCTAATTTACGAAGTAAAGGATATAAACTGGTGGACTGATTTGTCATGGACTTGGATGTTGACACAGAACATGCAAAGTCCTGAAGCTAGCTAGGAGAGTTAACAGTTCTTGCTATTCTTCTCAAAGGGGGTGAAGGAGTTGAGGCAGATTCTGTCACTGCAGTTTCTGGGGTTGGTAAACAAGGTTCAGAAGTGGAAGTATCAATAGGAATGCTAGGTTGTGTGTCACGTTCTGTAGGAGTGAATGTCACTACAGTTTCTACGGCAGATTCTGTCACTGCAGGACCAGGTGAGGTAAGTTTAGCTGCAAAATCTATTGGACAGATGGGAAGGAATTGGGGAAAGATTTTACTGCTAGAAAGGGAAAATCTTTTCCTTAAAATGAACATCCCTACTGACAAAAACAGTGTGATTGTCCAAGTCATATAGTTTATAGGCTTTTATCCTGTTGGGTATCCCAATAGGATACATCTCCTTCCCTTGGCAGCAAACTTATCATGTACATGCTTCAGATTTAAGGCATAACATAAGCAGCTAATGGTTTTTAAATGAGACAGATCTAGTTTGGTCCCATATAAGCTCTCATAAGGAGACTTCCAGTGCATAATAGAAGAGGAAAGTCGATTGATGATGTATGTTACTGCTAGTATACAAGACCCCCAGAATTTTGCAGGGAGGTTAGCACGGATCTTAATGGCTCTAGCAGTTTCAACTAGATGTCTATGCTTCATTTCAACACGTCCATTCTGTTGTGGTGTACCCGCTACGCTTCTTTGATGGACTATACCAAATTGATCAAACAATGAGCCGCAAGTTTTCTGGAAAACTCAGTATGATTGTTGATGCCTTTGGAAAAATAATTTTGAACATAGAGAACAAACTTTTTCAATTGGCCGGGGACTTGCATTTTATTTTGCATCAAACTGACCCAAGTAGATCTAGTATGATCATCAAGAATAGTGAGAAAGTAGTGTGCCCCACTGGTATCAGGCTTCTTATAAGGACCCTAAAGGTCTGCATGAATTAGTTCAAAATGAGCAAGTGCTCTTAAACTGCTAACAGGAAATGACATCCTGTGAAACTTAGCCATTTGACAAGAATCACAAACAAATTTATTCAAAACACCACTAGGTATATCAACCAAATGTGACATTTTGGACAAAGAGGCATGTCCTAATCTGGTATGCAGCAAAAATAAGTCCTTACAGGCAACATTATTTACTGCCTCTGTGTTCTTCCTTGCTTGGTCATGTCAAGAATCATCAGAAATAGTTGGTTTGCACTTGGAATCAACAGCCTTCAGCCTATAAAGCCCTGATTCTTTATTGCCATCGGCCACAACCTTCTTAGTAATCGGGTCCTGTACCAGAGATCCTTTCTGAGTAAAGAGAGCCACTAAATCACTGTCTTCCAACAATTTGCTTACAAATAGCAAATTGTACTTAAAACCCTTCACATATAAAACATCTTTGAGTACAATCTCTGGATGTATGGTTATGTTCCCAACAACAGTCACAGGTTTGGTGGTGCCATCAGGCAACTTAATTAGAATAGGCATTTGCAGTGTTCTTTTTATGCTAAACAGATGTAATTGAGACATGTGATCTGAAGCTCCTGTGTCTACTATCCAAGAAACACCAAGGTGCGCATCAAAGTGCATAAAAGAAGAGGCAACCAGAGAGTTACCTGCAAAAGCACCAGTAATAGGATTATTAGCAGCACTACTAGAACCTCCAGCCTTACTCTTGAGAGCCTTTAGCACTTCTTGGCAGACAGCACTAATCAATGTTGTATTAACACCTTGGCCTATAGATTGTTCCCCATTGACATCCAGAGGGCTATCCAACTTTATTAGCAGAAAATTCTGAAGTAGTGGCTTGAGCAGCCATTTTTGCTCCATACTTGTCCTTATACCAATCTGGATATCCATTGATCTTGAAACATTGATCAACTGTGTGTCGTTGACAGTACTTTTCATTTTTGGTCTTCCTGTTATCCTTCTTGTTGACTGCCGTAGGTAGGACCTTGCTTATACACATTGTGAGCCTCAACCTCACGCTTGATTTGCATATTTTCTCTCAGTTTCGTCTGCTTCTCTTGTTGTTGAATGATATAATGCGCTCTGTTTTATGTAGGCAGTGGATCCATAGCAAGAATCTGGCTCCTAATCGCATCACAGCTTCAATTCAATCCCATAAGAAATTGAAACAGTTTGTTTCTAGAGTCCAAATCTAGAATTTTCTGATACAAATTGCAGGTACAGGTCTTAGCAGCTGCACAGACACATCGAGGGAGATCATCAACCTCCTGTAATTTGTCCCAATATTTCTTCAACCTTAAGTAATATATGGAAACCGGATCATTTCCCTGTGACAGGAGAACCAGATCATGATTCAGTTGATATATCATAGGTCCCTTAGCTTCTCCAAATCTCTCAGTGAGTTCACTCCATAATTCTTTGGGTGAGGGAACGTACATCAAACTTTCAGCAATGGTTGGGACTGTAGAGTTCAATAGCCAACACCGTACCATATAGTCGCATCGAAGCCATTCTGCAGGTCATCAGAACCTTCGCCAGCTTTGGCGCAAGATCCGTCGACGAATCCTAACTTCAAACGAGCTCCAAGAGCCATGCGAGCTGATCTACTCTAACCAGCGAGGTTATCACCATCAAATTGTTTGTTTGTAAGTTGCAGACCTGGATGATGTACTCCAGATAGAGAGGATGAATCTCCATTAGAATTTCCGGTTGTCATCAAAAGAAAATCGCAGCAATTTCTCGATTAATTTGAATCCTGAATTGATTGCATAGCTTGACTGATTGGTGAAACAAACGAACAAAATGTTAATCCTCTTAAGTAGGCTAGATTTCATGCTTGAGTCATGTGAACGAAAAAAATATGTAAAGCAAGAGCTCTATCTTTTATAAGCCATAAGTAATTTGATTTTAGGGGATCAAAGACAAAAAAAAAAAAAGTAAACTTGGCTTAAAATAATCCAAAGTAAGGGTCAAATGTGTAAAATAATTGGACCTATGACATTTATGTAATATGTGTTAGTTTTCAATTCATTTGTGTTGTGTATATCAATGAAAAAGATTACATCTAACATGAAATTCTATCGATAATCATATGTTGTGCATTTATTTTTATAGGATATATGTAAATATTTGTATTGATAAATGACATTCAAAAGAGTTAAAAGTTCGATATATACTATGCAAATGTCATAGTTTAGATTACTTATACATTTGGTCCATGTTTTGAATTATTTTAAGCTAATTTGTAAAAATGAGAAAGAATTAGGGTACCTGGGGGGTTGTCAGCTTGTCATGGCCAAGGGTACTCATGTTGTATTATGTGGCCGATTGGTTGCTACTTGCTTTCCCTGGGGGAAAAATTATTGGAAAATGTACTTGAGAGTGTTGCTCTGACTTTAATATTACTCAAAGGTGCTCCTTTTACTTGGTATTATCCTCTTGTAGCAGACAAAGGCGTCAGTGGAAAGCATGAACGTGGCGTGCTAGTATGCGAAAATACCCAAAATAGCCCCAACTTGAACGCCTGACTTCCAAATTCGAAACCGGTAACTACCCATAAGCCCAGAGTTTGGAGAAGAAGGGGGAACGTTGAAGGAGGGAGGAACAGGGGAAGGGGGTGTCTATCGAGTGAGGTGTGAGGGAGTTATACAAGCCCATCGACGGTGAGTGGAAGGATGACAGTGGACGGGGAGGTCGGGGCCGCCAGGTAATTGGAGGAGGAAGGGGAGGCAGTGTGCAGCCGGTGCTTGAACTGGGCAGATCGGGAATGCACCGTTTCAAAATCGACACCGAGGTATGTGCGTTGCTTCCATGAAATTTTAAGAAATGAGATTCAATTGCTTGCTACATTATACTTGTTAGCAATATGTTGCTGTTTAATTAGGATGAAGTGGGGAAGGGTGGTGACTGTGTGTGTGGAGTGTGGACGAGGGTATTGGAGAGGGTGACTTGGATGGAGGCAGGTGGAAGTGAGTGTGAGTAAGGAGCTTCAATGGTGGGTGCAATTAGAGGGAGGTATGTGTGAGGAAAGGTCGGGGATAGTGATTTACAGGGGGAAGTTAGGGTTTCAGTGTGAGGATCTACAGTAGGAAGGGAGGAAGTTAGAGAATATGGGGTTTGAAGGTTGACGATGCAGTAGGTGATTGCAACCTTAAGGTGTTAACGTCCGGCAGTGATGGGTATAATATGATATCTTGGACCAGAGAAGGGGTTATCCCGAGTTGTAAGATGTTGTAAATTGTGGTGTAATTGGTAATGTGTGTATGTGGTATGGGTAAGTAATGTGTGTATGGTAGGGAGATAAATTTTATATATCCTTCTGAGAAAGAGTAGAATCTGTTGAGAACGATTATGTGAGCATGTGATATGGTGCTGCAGGTGATTGAAGATGAAGTTGAGAAGTGATCAGGAACGGCGCGAACGTGCAGAAGGGAGCAATGTGAT
>JAKOGI010000201.1:757500-887500 GCA_029747015.1 Carnegiea gigantea
TTTAACGTTGATGATTTGGTTAGGTTACCCTCACTTCTCCCGTGGCTAGCCCAGCTGAACACAACACAACATCTACGATCACATCGCAACATATATGTACATATAAATGTACCAATACATATGTATATGTGTGTGTGTGTGTGTGCGCGCCTATATATACACATATGTACATACATACATACATACATACGTACATACTTGCATACATACATATGTAGATGTAGGAATAGCAGGAACGTCATATCGTTGACGAACCATTATATACTGCGAAACTAACCCGGGTTGATGTAGCCCGATGGGGGGATGACACTGGCGTGTACCACATATATATAAGGACTCACATATATACAGTTACCTCTATATATATATATATATATATATATATATATATATATATATATATATATATATATATATATATATATATATATATATATATATATATATATATATATATATATATATATATATGTATGTGTGTATATATATATATATATATATATATATATATATATATATATATATATATATATATATATATATATATATATATATATATATATAGTATGTATAAAGATATATATATATATATATATATATATATATATATATATATATATATATATATATATATATATATATATATATATATATATATATATATATATATATATATATATATATATATATATATATATATATATATATATATATATATATATATATATATATATATATACACATATGCACAGCGTTGGAGGGACTGATTTCATGTGCATCCTTTGGTGCACCAGCCCTGAGTTACGCGGTGGCTAACCCGGGTTTACATAGAACCCTTTTGGGGATGTCAGTTGTGGGTAGCTCATACATACATATATGCACATACATACATATGTATATGTCTACTGTACGCCGTATTCATCTGTACAATTGTTGAAGTTTTGTTATATATAACATTCCAAATGGAAAGTACAAAGAAGTGAATAACATCAGAATACTTTACGACAAACCGCAGCACAAACCTTCACTACCGCAAACCATTCCCGACTTCAGGAGTACATCGCACACGACAGACAGCACACGCACAACTGCACGCAAAAACCTAAGCCCAATCATTGGGTACGGGCCTGACCAAACATGGTACGACACACTATGGTATTTCCAAAAAGCGCAGCAGTGGACACATGTCGTAACTTAAAGGGACCACATCACAAGCAGAGCTGCAACGAGCACCACAATAGCTGCAAAAGCCGCCCCAACAACGCCCTTCAGTTCATGAAGCTCTGTCCTCATTCCGTCCTCCACAGCTCCGTCCTCTTCTTCTATCCAGTACTGATTGTTTCGTTCCTCAAGCAGCACATCGCGTGCCTCCCTCATGTCGGCGACCAAGTCATCAATCACTTCCATGGCCCTACTGGGGTACTGAGGGTCCACTTCTTCAAAGTAACCACATGCGTACTCATCCTACTGACAAACAACAAATAATTGAAGTGGTGTGAGAAGGTGAGTAGAACACAACATTATGACCAGTATCACAAATGTTCACAGTATGCAGAACGATATATAGTTGAACCTGAACACAAACAAACCATCTTACCTGCTTAGGACAACAAGCGTATCTTCTGTGGTAGTTGTCATGGTGCTCCACGATTTTAACCTCCAGCTGACAGTCACAGTGAAACGTTATATTGCACTCGGAACAAGTACATTCAGACTCTGAAGAACTACTACTGTCAGACCCCCCACAGCTGCGGCCCGTGGACCACTCTGTACTAGTGAGTCCTAATTTCTCAGTTGGGAGGGGCAGATTGTAATTTACACTACTAAGCAGGGGAATGGGATTGTTACCATACAATGCAGGGTTAAATAGAGAAAGTGATGCACTGAAGAATTGATTGCATAGGCAGTGCTTATGTTCATTAAATACTAACCAAATCCCACCCCATTAACACTTTCTCCTGAACTACCTAAAGTACAACGTACGAGGCCTACCAACCTCCCCCCCATAGTATTAATTAAAGCCAAGGTGCACCACCTGTAACTGCACTTGTAATCTGGGGTGCATTCAAGGAAGCAATAAATACCATGTAAGGGAGTTCACACATGCGTGCTCCATAATGGCATACAATCCAACCACCATTTCAGTCAATCATCGCTTGCCTTTTACAGCCACACAACCACATTTTATAATGGGAGGTTGGGAGCAGTAGTTTCCCCGAGATCATTGCAGTGTCCATCCATGCCTGAACCTAACATCATCCCGGGTTGTGCAACATGGTTAGTTGGGTTAGCACTGTCAGTCCCCGAATTACCTGCTGCCTGTAACCAGAACACACATACAATGTGTCCAACTAACACAACGGGAGACATTGCGGGCCACTGCAATGGCAGCCACACAAGGCACACCATCAACATGCCCTCCCGTACACATTCACAAATTGCACCCAGAGCAATGTCAAACAACATCACAACCATTACCTGTTAAACATACATATACGCATAACCGTCAACTTTAACAGCAGAAACATTATATTTGAATGACATGGGTACGATTACATGTACTACTCTCAGCCTTCTCCAAAAGCACCGTACACCGTACTCAAACAAGTAAACCTCGGAGCATAAGTTTTGCACTGTGCGGCACTGACAAGTGCACATGAACACCTCTGCTGCAACGGAGACCCCCATTTAGCAGTCGCAAGTTAATGTGGGTAGTTGCCACTGAAGAAATCCTCCACCGCGACGACATCACCGGGGTAATCGGCATCAACATCCGCACGCGGGTTGCGGCAAGTGTTCTTATAGTGGCCAAGGTCACCACATTTAGAACACCTACGAGGTTTCCACCCTTGAGTTTGAGATTCAACCCTTCTCTTTTTTGACCTCCCACCTCCCCGTGGATTCTTAGGTGGTAGTATACGCCTGTTGAAGTCTTCATCTAGGTCATCGCCTCCAACGACGAGCCCCGTATCACCATCAACAACTCCAGAATCATGTGTCTCCATCAGATGTATTGCATTCATATAAATAGTCCTCTGAGTTGGGGCCTTGTAACAAGGGTTCACATAATCATACACGTACAACTTCTCTCGCTCAATGACAGCCATGGCATGCACGTACGGAAGATCACTTACAACTACATGTCCCGTCTCTTAGTCTCACAACCAACAAGCGGTCATTTGTTAACCGCACACTGTACTCCCCAATGCCACGGTTGAACCGCTGCACCTCAACAACGGACCCCATCTTCTCGCAAATTTTCTTCAGCTTCTTCTCTATCCTTTCACCCACGCCATTCTTCCAGTTGGCAACATCAACCTTGCGGTTGTCCATCTTACACCCCAACTTCTGCAAATGCCCACTCATAAGGCTCGGGATGGACATCTGTTGCAGCGCACACATCCAATTGTTCCAACTTTCTATGGGGTTATTGTTCAGTTTTCCCCACCTTTCCTTCAAGAACTTCGACTGCACCCACCGCTCTGGTTCATTCTTCTCCACCCAGCACGCCAACTCCCGCTTGTACTTCCTTAGCTCAGCTAAGGCCAAATCATACACGGCCCCCGTTGGAGCATATGCCACTCGATTGAACATTTCCTTTAGTAGATCCTTCGATGCGTCCCTCCTGATGCCAAATTTAGCTGCTCTTCCCAGAAAATTTTCCCTCAAATGTCGCACACAGTAGGAGTGGTTCTCCACCCCAAACACTTTAGCCACTGCATACAGAACTCCCTCATTCCTATCAGACATTATCACAGGCTTCAGGCCTCCTATACACTCATGCACGACTGTCAAAAACCACAACCAGTTCTCTTTGTTCTTCCCTGCAACAACTGCGTATGCTACATCAAACAGATGGTCATCAGCATCCAACGCAGTTGCGGCCATCAACGTCCCCTCGTACGGCCCACTTAGATGCGTGCTATCCACAAACAACATCTTCCGACATCCCAATATGAACCCATTCAGTGACGCCCCGTATGCGACATACATTCGCTTGAACCTACTACCTTCTACCTCACAGAACGCTCTGGAATCAGGATTGGCTCTCACAATCGCTGCACACATCCATGGCAACACTTTGTAGTGATCCTCCGGCCTTCCCATCACAAGCATACGTACGTACTCCTGCGCCCTCCAGGCTTGTATGTATGTCATTTTCACTCCCAACTCTAACTCTAAGTCCTTCATCAGCTCAGTCAGTGCGTAATCCATAGACAGTCGAACCTTACCATCAATCACTCGCGCTAGCAGCTTCGCCCTCATCCTTCTACGACCCCACCTTCCTATTTGACATTACACACCAACACTATGCACATGCTCCCCTGTAAAGTCCTTCACAATCATTCCATCCATCCTCCGGTGACCCCTAACGCACATGTAAAATGGGCATCCTTCTGCAGTACACCTAACTACAATTCGTTGGAGGCAGTTCCGCTCAAACACATAGTCAAATCTGTTTGCTATCGCATATTTTCATATCGTACACTTGAATGCATTGGCAGAAGGGAACAACTGCCTTTTTCCCTTTATCACATTCTTCCAAATTGACCTTCTCCTTAAGTACGCCTCCGCTTCCGCTCCTGATCGCGCCCATACGACTCTTTCCTCATCTTCATCGGACTCAGACGCTGAGTCCGAGTCAACAAAACCTTCATCTGCCATGACATTCACTTGCGCCACTCTTCCCACTTCATTCCCCCTGCTGGTGCGGCCTTCTTCGCTCCCCCGGACCCATCATTCCTGCATACATATCATATTAATCCGTCCATAACAATATTAAAATACCCTAATCCTATGCGCACATCATATCACAGTTAACCTAAAATGAATTCACATGTCACAGAATCTACCTTGCACCATTCCGCATACAGGGAACACCACCTACATTCCGTCGTTCGTCATCCCCCCTGCCCCCACTTGCTCACACACCTCCCACACCTGCCATTGCCGCACCCCCACCACCAACTTCTACTTGCTGACATTACCCTACTACACCAGCGCGGGGGCCATCCTTCCCCATAATATAAACGTATGCATGCCCATCGTTGCCTCTGACTAACTTCACAACATCCTCATCTTTCTCCAGTGCCATTAACATTCTTTGGTCAAACTTCAAACTATACCACATATGCCGCCCTCTTACACTCTCGCCTATCTCTCTCTCCAACAACTTCAACATGTCACCTACTCCCATGCTCGGTGAAATCCATACACATGCATTCCTCCCACCCACATATATCATTAATCCATTCACCCCATCATCCAACACCCCACCCCAATAGACATACACAGCAATCTCTCTCATATGCACAACTATATCCCCCGTTGAATTGCTTTGCATCATCATTACTCCTTGTACCCAACTTGAATTGCTTCACAAATTCGCCGATGCCATCTGCACACAACGATCAAGTTTCACCAACTATACTTCTCAATAATGACAGCATATTTCCCCCACTCACACATGCATTTGTTGCCCTACATATAACCACTACCCTCTTCGACATATCTATACCTTCACCGGTTGCCATCTTATATTCTGCCAACAACTATCCGTCACAGATAACAATGCCATCCTCGGATAACACCTGCTGTTATCCTAGGATATACCTCCCTCGTTTACTTCTGACACAATGACTCACCTATGTGTTAACACCCCACAACCTTCACCTACTTACATCATATGACATTTCATTACATTAACTGACTACAACTCAGTAAGAATACATATAACGCTCCAACCCCTCTAACTTCACCCACTACAGTGAACACTCTTCCTCACTCACTGAAATTGAGTACCTTCATGCCAAGCACATATAAATCTACACACTCAGTTACTGACACTGCCAACCCTTACCTTCAATTCAACTGACAACTTATTTGAACTGGAAAATACTTACCTCTTCTTAGCTGCTTCTTGGTCCACGATTTTTTCCCTCCAAGTGCATCAGACAAACCCTTCCCTTCTCCCACCTCCTCACCAGCTCGGGTAGGTGTCCCTACCACAAACTCAGCCACCAATTACTAACTTTACTACACTGAGAGGTTGATAGAGAAAGAGAGGTGGACAGAGAAAGAGATTGAGAGAAAGAGAGAAAGGTCTCAAGTTGGGTATGTTTCGCATTTGAGCACAGCCCTCACTAGTTCTACTTGGTCTTCCTCTCACCATAAGGGTACAACAAGAAAACAACTACGACAGAGACGTTGCCAGTACAAAAGAGCTTGACGCCTTTGTCCGCTTAAAATAACACCTTTACGTTAAATGGTAACTTTCAGTAATATTAAAATTAAAGCAACACTCTGTAGCAATTTTTCTAAAATTATTTTAATGTGGGCAATTGAATGATTCGGTCAGGAGTAAGGAGGGGAAAAAGACAAGTTGACGGATCAGGAGGATTCAGCACGATAAGATATGTTGACCATTATGGCCCCCATCAACCACTTGTGTGACTTCCTTACGTCACTCAATAACAACCACATCTTGTCTTTTCATTACATTGTTTATAAATCTCCAAGAAAAAATGATCGTCACTTTTAATGTCACTTTGATCAGAAAGAACGCTGCCAGTCCTGAGAGATTTTTTTTTCTCTCTAACACCAATCGTAGCAAAAATTGACCACGTGTAATAACATGATATTAGCTTAATATGAATCGCATTAAGATTATGTTCGGCAATAATATTTTGAGTAGTATTTAGTATTTTAATCGAGTGAATATAGTAATTAATCACCATTTGATGTTCGGTAACTCAGTGTTTTAAATAATATTTCAAGTAGCGTTTAGCATTTCAAATAACGTTTCTGAAAGTTAACAATATTAGCTTTTGACATTTAAAAGTAGCATTTTATTTTTTTGGCCAAAAAACATCCTTTGAAAATTTTATTTTAAAAATTATCTAAATCATTTTATGTTAATTTACATTAATCAGCTAATCCAATAATTAAATTTATCGAATATATTTATTTTAACCGATCATCTAAACAATTATCCGGTAACATATACATTAGAAATGATATGCGCTACCTATATAATTATCCGCTACCTAAACTACTGTTCACTGTCTGAACAGTCAATTTTGCTAAACAGAGCCTAAATCCAATTTAAAATTTTCCAAAGGAATTATACCTTTTCAATTAAAAGGTATTTGTGTGAAAATTTTGGCTCAAAATAATTTTGTCTCTCGCAATCTTCCTTAAATAATTTGTTTTAGAGTCATCTTACCTTATCTATCTTATATACCTAATAATTGTTGTCCTAAGTCAGTGAAATAAGTTACTAATTTAGTGTATACTGCAGAACAATAAATGTCGTGTTCGATAACAACGTTTTGACCAAATCAATACATTAATAAGTTAGTTTTATCATTTGATAAACTAGTATTTAAACTAACATTTTCAGTAGTGTTCAGCTTTCCAAGAAGCGTTTTTGAAAAGCTAATAATATCAACTCTTGACATTCAAAAGTAATGTTTCATAATTTTTTGGCCAAAAAGTACCCTTTAGAAATTTTATATTTGCAAATTATCTTATCTTTTTATGTCAATGTATATGAATTAACTAACAGCAACAAACAATAACTCCTGTGTGGATCTCGTTTCCACAAGGTTTGGGGAGATCCAGATGTAGACAGCCTTACCTCTACAGACATGACTGCACGCAAAGAGATTGATTCTAATAGACCCATATAAAAAGTTTTAAGCAAATATTTTAGAAGTTGAAAATCATTTGATAGACAAAGATAATAAGCACAAGACATAATTATTTTAAATAACATTAATTGACTAACCTAATCAATAGCTAATTTTACCAAACAATTTGCTTCAACCACTAATCTAAATAGCTACTTGCTAGCAGCTTAAATAAAACTGTTAAGCGCTTCCTACATAACTATCTGCTATCTGAATAGCTATTTGGTACCTGAACTACTATTTACTATCTAAACAACTAATTTTGCCAACCACTGCCAAAGTCTACTATTTTCTTTGAACCATGGTGAGAGTTACAATAAAGTGATGTCATAAGTCATAACTATCATAGACTCTGTGTCTCCTTAAGGCCTATTCGTTTTAGTGCTTACAATTAACAATTAGCGGTTAGCAGTGGTTACCAATAGTTAAGAATAGTAATTAGTGGTTACCAACATTAATAGACGTTTATTAGTGGCTAGTAGCATTTACAAATAGCGCTTAGAGATAGCAACTAGTGGTTAGCTAACGTTTAATAGTAGTTACCAGGGTTAGCTAGCGATTAGAAACAACAGTTAGCAGTTAAGATCGTTTGGGATCAGTCAGAAATGGTTAGCCGCTACCAAATGCTTTTTAAACGTTAAAACGAATAGGCCCTTAAAAATCAATAGAAAACAACTACAAAATTATGTTTCCTTTAATTTACAATAATTAAATTTGGAATGTTTTAGAATGAGGTCCAAAGGCATATATATAAGTAACTGCGGGCTACTTAAGCCAATAAATTCATTTCCCGTCTATTTTTTTAGGTGAATAATTAGAGTCAAAGCATGTTTTATGATATGAGCATAGCTAGATTGGTCGTCCCTACTTTTGTAAGAGGAATCTTAAATCCAATATTCATCTAAGAGCACGTGTTTTCATTATCTACGTATACATATTATTCAAGCGTGTATTTATTATATATTAATTTTTTAATATATATTTACTAATACAACTTATAGAGTATGTGCTCTTACAAGTATGATATAAGTATTATTTCAAGTAAACTGAGATAAAACAGGTTCATTAGGACATAATACACATATTAGAACAAGGATATCACTTAACAGAGATTCCATCATCGATGAAAACTAGAAGTTTCAACTTTCAAAACATACATGTAATGCCATCAGATTCCCATAATATTAATCCTTTTGCATGTTATAAATAGTAAGTACACACTGCAATACAACAAGCAATACCGTTTTGCTGAGGTTTACTGTTCACCAATAGCAAAGCAATCCTACAGCCTCAAAAGCAGTACCCATCATCTGTTTCCTCAGTGGACTGCTACATTACACAGGTAGAGATTGAACACAATTTAAATCTCAACCAGAAGCCAAGTTCACATACATCAAGTTCAGACAAACCTATCACCTATGCTCCTGAAACCTCCAATGTGCCCTCAGCCGGAATAGCCTCATGCCCAGAAGTACTGAAAAGACACCTCAAAGAAAGCTCATAAGCCACGAAAATGGCTCCATTCACTACAAAAGCCCTAGTAACAGCGGTCCCTAAGCCTCTCCATAACACCCTGTACCCATCTTCATTCACACTCTTCCTAAAGCAATCGACGATTCCCTTATATTTCATCGAAGATCTTGTTTGTGCTTGAAGCCGGGTTTTCACCACATCAAATGGGTAGCAACTAATCCAGCTGGCAACCCCGGCAAGCCCTCCCGCCACAAGCATTGTTGTCATGCTCTCCTGGGCACTTTTCCGGCATCCAGGATGAAGTCGCTCTCTCATATACTCATATGTCCAGAAGTAGAGCCCATGGGCAGGTGCATCTCTTAGGACGGTTATGGTTAGGCCTCGGTACAACCCTCTTAACCCTTCAGATCTAACTATAGATTTGGCTAGATTGATAGGACCCTTTTGGGTGCTCGGTGCTCCCAAAGAGGAACTTTCTTGCAATTGGAGGCGGACTTTGAGTAACTCGACAGGGGTGAGTATAAGACTCTGGAGGGCGCCAGTTCCAACTCCTCCTAAGGCTACCCCTTTGTTAGAAGGAGGGTCCCTTGGATCGAGGGAGTTGTCAAATGCTCGTGAGAGGACAGCATATGTTTGGAAAACCACAGCATTCTGCAAATCAAAGAGAATAAAGTTGGGTTGAGACTGACTGAAGATACCCGAGTGCTGAAAAACATAATAATTCTTAAGGATTTGTTAGGTAAACATGTAAAACAGATTCTAAACTAACTTCTAGCACGATGACATTTGCAGCGCAAAAGAATCTACTCATCTAAAACAGATATGAGAACTTTGGAGAACTCTTCCCTGCTGGTCTAAATATAACATGTCATGCAGTGAACCAGAGAGTAGTTAACACAGAAAAAGTGAATTACACATCAGAATCAGAGAGATCAAATATGTCAAATTCCATGCAGTTTTGCTATTCAAGAAGATGCCCAAATTTGTCAAATCTGAATCCCAAAATCTTATCACACAAATTTAGGCAGCCTTTAATGATAAATGACAAGTATGATCCATGGGATAAACAGGTCTTGGATCCCACCACAGAATCTCGATAGGATCTGGTGTTGGTATGATCGCCCCCCACCATGTATTCCGCCAAGCATGGCGAGGTGATCAGTAATACAGCGTTACCCCCCCCCCCCCAAAAAAAAATCACATAGGTTCAATGAGACTATTTTTTATTACACACCATAATAACCAAACTTTTGAATCAAAATTTCAAATCCATACAATTAACAAACAATAACCCAGGAAAAATATCGCAGGGATATTCATATCACCTTTCCCCTTCATACCCAGAAGAAATTGGCACAAAATTCCCAGAAAACAGACGATTCCCAGGATCAAATGGCATCCTAAAAGAATCACCAGCAAAAGAGTAATTATCCAAAAGAAGACATATCCAAATCAAAACTCTTTAATACTAAAAAACAAATCATGAAATTTCTTCAGAACACCTAATCAAGCAACAAATAAAGCAAAAATTTAAACAAACTAACCTGAACTGTGACAGAGGCCAAGGGGGCACCCATGCCCCTGAAAAGGGCAGAGGGCCCGTCGGTGGCGATAATTCGCCGGAAAATGCTGATAGCAGAGCCAGAATTTGAGCTTTGTTGCCGGATTCTGATGGTGTCAAGCGGATATCCGGCGACAACTCCGGCAATCCCTCCAAACCCACCTGCCACAAACTCTCTACCCCAACTTGTTGCTAGAAATTCTGGCCAGAAATCCATGTTTATCTCACTTTGCATCTACTTCCTCTGTCTAAATGAGAAATGCTGAGGATGAAATGAATGGAAGAAATCAAATTCAAATCAAAAACCGAAAGAGGGTTGGTGTGGGTATCGCTTGAAACCTCTGAAACGCAACCTGGGTATGTATATGTGTTCACATACAAAAGAAACGTGTAAAGTATGAATAAATCAGAGATGAGTACATCAATTTTCTTTATCTGACCAGGGTTATGCAGGCAAATCAAGAAGAACCCACCAAAGAAATGACAAGAAATAATTCTGGGTTCCGTGTCGGTGTATTTTCTTAATCCTTCACCTTTCAAGCCAGAAAAAGACCCAAAACTTTTGGGGTTTGTTTTTCTGGATTTGCACTTTGAACAAAGGTCTTTTGTTCTGAAAAGAGGGGAAATTTAAGACTAGAATTGCAATTGCAGATACCCTAATCTCCCACCTTCTGTGTCTTATATAATGCAGGCAACAGGAACAAAAAAGAATCACGGAGCAAATTTGTTGGGCACTGCAGCATGGCAAATGGGTGGGGCAGGGAGAAATAAGCTCATTTACTTGCATTCCCGAGTGGTTAGCTATACACGTGGACCAATGAAGGAATGACACGTGGATAAATGATTTGGGGGGCGGAGAGGAAGTAGTATAAAAAAAGACCAAAAATTTTTGGGCCAAAAGTTTTTTGGAATGGGCACCACCCAAATTCAGAGAGTGAGGGGATTGGGCAGCTTTTGTGGTGGCTTGATTCTTGCGACCGCCGAACCCCTGGTGGGTTTGCCACTCCGTCTAGAGCTACTAAAATTGACTCGGCATGAGGCCTGATTCTTGTGACTGCCGAACCTTTCGGGGGTTTGCTGCTCCGTCTAGAGCTATTAAAAATTGACTCAACATGATTATAATGTGTAGGGCTGTTCATTAAACAGTCCAAAACCGAACCGGCCCGAAGACCGGGTTGGACCGGTCCTGACCGATGCCTTTTGGTCCGGTCTTCGGTCCATGTTTTTGTCCTTTTCGATCTTCGGTCCGGTCCGGTTTTGGACCGGATGGACCGAAACCCGGACCGAGGACTGACTCTAATTAGGGTTGTTTCACTTCTAGCACTCGTCGGTTTTGAAATTTAGGCTTTCAATTTTCACTTCAGTCACAGACTCACAGCACGCCTTGGCCCTCTCTGCTTAGTCGCTCGACGCCTTCGACCTTCCCTTCTGGCTTCTGCTCTGCAGTTCAGCTGCCCTTCTCAATTCTTTCTCAATACGTCCTCTCTCTTCTCTGCTCTGCCTCTGACGACTGCCATCTGGTCTCCTTGGCGGACAAGGCCTCTCGGCTCTCGCTCTCTGCTCCTCGACGCCTCAATTCGTCTGGTTCAGTGTCCCTCTCGCTCTCTGGTTCAATCTCCCTCTCGCTCTCTGGCTTCGATGTGGCTTAGCCTCCCATCCTGGCATCCTCTACCATATCTGTGAACGTAATAAATCTCTTGTGATTGGGTTTAATTTTGCACGAATAATGGTTTGTTATTAATAATGGCTTGTTGTTAATATGTGAATCTGTGCTATTCACTGTGTTGTGGAGTTCTTTCTGGGGGCTAGTGCTATGTATGTTGCTATGCCATTGTTTCATAGTTTGAGGTGTTGTTCCTTAATTTTGCACGAATAATGGTTTGTTGTTAAGAAATTCTTGTATTGATTGTCCAAGATTATACAATAATTGCTGTTATTGTTCAATACATTGGTGACTTTTCATTAGGTTGTATGTTGCTGTCAGCAGTGAGCCTGTGACATTTGCATTCACATATCCATTAACTACCGAATGATCTCTGTAATAAATCTCTTGTGATTACTTAGTAACTGCTAAACGATCTTCTATGGGGACTGAAATGAGCCTCTAATTTAATTTGGTCTCCATTTGTTGGAGGTTTTAAAGCAAATAGGGTATAGATGTGCCAAGACCTAGAAAGTGAAGAACAGCCCACTTATCAACTTACTCCAGTGTAGACTTTGTAGTACATTTGTATGTTATGACGATCAACATTGGTGGAATCATCAAAATTGTCCAGTTGATAATATGAAATTAAAAAAACTCATCCCGTTATCATCACCATTAGTATTTGGAAGTAAGTGTAGAAGAGACTTTAATTCTAAAGCTTAGATTACTTAATGGCATTCTTGAAGGGAGTGATGACCCTTCATGTGAGGGATGCTTTCATGTTTGAAGCAGAACCTTCACCTAAATTTGTTTTGTTTTTTCATTTATGGGAAGTAAATTATTTTTGTTTTTAAAATTAATTAGAATGCTTGACTTGTATAATAAAGCTGGAAACATTTGAACATCGCTGTTGTTCCATTCTTATTAATTTAGTACTTAGTGCGATGAGGTACAAATGTGCCTTTATGTCTTCAAATTCATACAAATAGTCTCATAAATTATTTGGTTGTAATATTAGTATTTTTAAGAGATTATATTTACCAAAATTCATCAGTTGTAATCTACATATTGTCTCCCGAATGTTGTTATCTACTTATCTAAATTTGTTGTTATCTACTTATCTATCTATGTTTGTTTGTTCATTTTGCTGTTTGTTGTTATCTACTTATCTATTTATTTTTTTATTTTTTTGGAGGTTATGGATTGTATTTATTTTTGATCGAATAGTTCTAACTTCAAATGAATGAAACCCTTTTTATTTGCAGGGGTGATGTTGAATTCAATTTTCGATTAGATTAGCAATCACGGAGTCTTTTACAACTTGTTCTTGGAATGTAAGTTTTGTAATTTGATTATTTGAGGTAAGAAGATGTATATATATTAATATGGTGCTTACTTACTTATTTCTTTTTATAAATTGTCAATGCTAGATGTCGAGCTCCAAATCCACAAAGAGAAGTAGTGTGAAAGTGGAAGAATCGATTGATATGGTCCATATGGATACCGATGCTCTGAGTGAGCACCCAGCGAATGATCCGATTGAAATTGAGGAGGAAGAAGAAGAGCCAACTCAAGGAGCATCAAAAGGGAAGAGTTAGGGAAAACAAGTTGCTAGAAACTATACTCAAAGGGCAGGATGTTGGCAACATTTCGTAGAGTTGAAGGAGAATGGCAAAAAGAGTGGCTGGTAAGTTTAAATATTGTAATAAGATTTACAAGGCCGATTCTAGTAAGAGTGGAACGAAAAATTTGAAAAATCATCTTCCTAAGTGCCCTGATAACCTGGATAATCAAAGCAAATAGACACAAACTCAATTGGTTTTTAAAAAGGATCAAAACAATGAGGGAGAAGTTGGATTGAAATCGTGGGTTTTGAATCCTCATGAGGCAAGGGAGTCTATAGCAAAAATGATCATCATTGATGAGTTACCTTTTAGATTTGTTGAAAATGTGGGATTTAGGCAAATGATGTCTGTCTGTTGTCCTGCACTTAATATGACTTCATGCATTACCATTGCAAGAGACATTTATCACTTGTATGTGGATGAGAGGGGGAAATTGAAGGAGTATCTTGTACATACATGTCAAAGGGTATGTGTGACAATAGATACATGGACTTCCCTTCAGAGGATTAATTACATGTGTATAACTGGTCCCTTTATTGATAATGATTGGAAACTGCATAAGAAAATCTTGAATTTTTGTGCAATTTATAGTCATAAAAGTGATGATATTGCTCTTGTCCTTGGAAAATGTTTAGAGGACTAGGGTTTGGCATCTAAACTCTATATTATTACTGCGGATAATGCTGGAAGCAATAGCATTGCTTGTAGTGCCCTTATTAGTGATGTCAAGCATCATGGTCATTTTCTCTTCTCTGGTGGAGAGTTCATACATGTTAGATGCATTGCTCATATACTTAATTTGATTGTATGAGATGGTTTGAAGGTTGTTGGAAAGTGTGTCAAACGTGTTCAAGCTGCTGTGAGGTTTATTAGGCAATCTCCTAGTAGATTATAAAGATTTCAAGAATGTGTAGTTGCTGAAAAAATTGAGAGCAAAGAATCTTTGTTTCTTGATGTTCCTACTAGATGAAACTCTACATATAAGATGCTTAGTACTGCTTTAGTGTATGAGCATGCATTTACAAGATACAGCAAAAGGGACCCTTACTATAATGTGAATTTGGCAAAAGATGATGATGTAGATAGACCTCCTAATTGTAATGATTGGAAACAAGTTAAACACTTGTTAGTGTTTTTGGAGGTTTTCTATAATGTTACATTGCAATTGTCTGGTTTTTCATATGTGACTTCTAATATACTTTTCTTTGAGATTGTGGCTATTCATACTATGTTGAAATATTTGGAGCAAATTGTTGAGACCATTGATGCTAATGATGAGGAAAGTAGGGAAATTGAGGAATGTGGATCTAGAGTTACAAACTTTACACAAATGCCAAGAGGATGAGGATGAAATATGATAAGTATCATGGCACACCTGAGAAATTGAACCCCTTAGTATATACTGCTCCCATCTTTGATCCTAGATATAAAGTGGTGGGTCTTAAGCTTTCTCTATATGATTTGTTTGGTGAAGTTCATGGTAGTACCATTGTTTTGAAAGTGAAGGAGAAAGTGGAAGCTTTGTTTGATGAGTTGTTAGGCGATAATTTGTCGCATTTTATATGCCTTTTTCACTTAATCTTAGCTCATATAATAACGTAATCTTTAGAGTTTTTCTTGTTTTATTAAGTATTCTTTAAGATTTTTACTTGTTTTGTTTATTCTTACAGGTAATAAGTTGAACCAAGCAAATACCGCGAAAAAGGATCAAAACAGGCGAAAAGACGAAAAACAGGGGCCAGTCGGCAAAGCCGGCCAGCAAGGTGGCACGGCCGTGCCCCTCGGCACGACCATGCCACCTCTGTCTCCACTGGTTCCTTCGTGGTCTGCCTCGTTTTCTATTTAATCCTCTTTTCTTGGCCTTGCTTCGGGGGTTCTTCTACTACTTTTCTAGTTTAGTTTAGATAGGATTTTAGCGAATAAAAACCCCCATTGAGGGGATTAGATTTGGATTGGTGGGGATTAATTTGTGGATTCAAGACTTTGGATTGCGAATTTCTTCCTATCAAGCATAAGTTTTCTCCTCTCTTCTCTTTTGTTTCACGTTTTGTTCTTATATTGGATTTCGTTAATTCAGTTTATGTGTTTAATTCTTGTTTGATTTAGATGCTTAGTTTTTATCATTATTTAGATTGCTTGTTAGAGTAGATTCATTTTGTTCTCTTTTCTCTTTAATTCATGTTCGTTAGTTTAGGTTTAAGTTTGGGTTTTTGTGATTTGTTGATGATTATTGATAGATTTTGTGGGCTTGGATTGTGATTAGCCTCTTGAAGGCTAATTAATCTTGTTTTAGGCCTAACCATACCCAAATCTGTGCTTAGAACCTAGATTTTTCTCTCACGCCTGCCAAGTGTTCAACGAAATGCTTGAGAGAGCTTTCATCCATATTTTTGGGTGATTGACTTATGCTGAGAGGTGAGGTCAATTAGCTAGTGTGGGAGAGGGGATAGCCGAGTTCGGGACATGAAAATAGTATCCGATCCGAGCTAGACCCAAGGGTTGCTACTTTTATAGTCTAATTGGGCTAACCCCATGAAAATAGGCAGTTAGGCGAATTAGACTAGCTTATAACCCTTGAGAGAAAGCTTGGGTGGTCTTTGATGGTGCAACCGATCATCTCTTGTTCATAGTGAAGTTTGGGTAAGTTAGGACTCACATTGATTAGTTAGTTCGTCCATTGATTAAATCACAACTCCAAGTCGCTTTTTCTAGGTTTGTTAGCGTAGCTTAGTTTTTCATCTTTTCCTTTGCTTTTGCCAAGCTCGAGACGCTTTAGTTAGCCCTGGTAGTTGGAAATACAACTCTCTGTGGATGACACCGCAAGTACTCAACGATACACCTTGCACTTGGAGTTTATAAATATTAAAACTCTGTTTTTCCCTAACAAGTTTTTGGTGCCGTTGTTGGAGAGTTGGCATTTTTCGATATTGGGGTTTCCTTGAGCATTCGAGACTAGGCCTTTTTGAAAGGAAAAAAAATCCAAAAAAAATTTAAAAATCAAAAATTTTTTTTAAAAAAAAATCGAAATGGCTATTTTCCATTTACCTTAATTTGAGCATGAACCTTTTTGGCACTACTTGTCTAGGTTGAATGATCATCGTGCTCAATATGTACTTTTCACATATAAAAAATGAAAAATATGCAATGTTGTGCTTGAGAGGATAACACATGAGACCCGAGCCACCCTTGAGTTCATGTGTTATGGTGGTTTGTATTCCTTAGACGTTGATGGTATGTGGGACTTATTTGAGTCTTTTGCCTGGTATCAGTGGCATCATGAGATTACTAGTGAGTCTTTTGAGTGCCCTTCCCCCACTTCTTATGATTTTCACGCTTATCCTCCTCCTATGTGCTCTTATTGTTCATCTTTGGATCATGATGTGAATTCTTATACTTATTCTGATATTTCTGATGAATGTTATGCTAAGCTTAATGCCATGATAGGGACAATGAATGAGCGACTTGAGTGCTTTGCTGGTAAGATGAGGGAGACTGACCTATTGCATGAGACCGACCCGATTCCATCTTCTCCTAGACTTGAGGCCAGTCTCTATGATGATTATGAGTCTCCCCTTCCTTTAGAGCCTGATTTTATGGTTGATTCACCTTTGACTAGCCTAGGGGAAGTTATGGTTCGTTCCTTGACTTCCTTACCATTCGTCGCTCCATCCTTGCCTAGCACACTTAGAGACACTACTGAGGCTGTCTTGCACTTATTTTCTTCTTCTCCCCTCCCTTTAGCTCAGTGCACGAGGTTAAGATAGGTGAGTCTCTTGTGGGCGACGCTAGTTGTGTTGAGGAAGATTTGCTTGATTGGTTAGGCGATATTGCATTGTTAGAGCCTTCTTCTGAGGAATATTATAGTCATGATGTGAGGGTTGGTGACACTCCTAGCATTGAGCATATTGACCAGATTCACACCGAGCTACTTGATTTAGTCCCCATTTCATCCCTCTTCCTTCCCACCATCCCCTCTCACTTGGATGCATTTCAGGAGTCCCTAGGTGATATTAGTGGTTTTCACCCCTCATTTGATCCATACTGTGCCTGCCTAGCGGACTCGCCTAGGAAAATCACGTGGAGTACCTTCTTTGATCATGATTCTGATTTTTCTATGGCATTTGATAAGTTTAAGAGGGCACTAACTCTATTTGCTATATCTTTACTAGTGTTCTCTTACTTACACCACTTTGAGATGCATGCAAAGCCACACGATAAGCTCTTACGAGCTTTGACGGCATCCGAGTTGATGCCGCGAGTCCTGAGCGATGATGAGGAGTGACTGATACTCCTCAGGCCTCCACAGCGCCATCCTAGGGAGGCGTAGTTCGGGTACAATCAGTACCCAACCTGGTATAATCGTTCTCACTCTTCCCCCTCTTCTTTTTATCTTTTTATTTTTTTATTTTCTGTCTTTTTGTTTTTGTTTAGTTGTGAATATTAGGATTGTACTTTTGTGGTGATCATTTTGAGCAAAATTTGGGATGTTGTTGAGCCATTGATGGCTATGATCACTGTTTTTGTATTTTTGTGGATATTTATGTGTTGTGATTGGTGGTATTGATGGATTGGTATATCTCTATTTTTGGTGGTTAGTTTTGTATATATGTATGGTCTTATTTTTGATTTGGTGAGTGTTCTTGGGATAGTGTGCTAGCTTGTGTATATGTGTACAAGTTTAGTGCTCTTATGTGTGTTTATTTTGTTTTGAGTGTTTTGTGTGCGATTTTGTTTTCTTTATTTTTGTGTGTTTTGTAGTTAGTGATGACTATCAGCTCCCAATGAGGACATTGTGAGATTTAGGTATGGGAGTGGGGTCATCTCCCCTTTTATTCTTATTTTTGTGAAAATTTTTCATTTTTGTGTAAATTTTTTATTTTTTTCTTTTTTTTGGGTATAATTTTTCCTTCATTTTGAATTTAGGGGAGTTTTGTACTATTTGATCAGCCTTGATCTCCGGTATCTTGGCTATTAGCTCGTATATAAATATAATGTGCATGATAGATATTCGTCCTAAGTCTGTCATTTTAGGCCTCAATTCTAACCCCAACAGTCCATTGTAATTTTGTAATCCAGTTCTGATTTATGTATTATCATCATTTTACATTCTTAGTCTTTCATGATCGGCTCTCCTACTTGTCTACTGCACAGTTCCCTTTGTATGTGCTTACACCCCCTTTTTCAAAAACAAAAGCAAAAACAAATAAACAAACTGAAGCGCTACTGGGTGTATCCCTTTGAGGCGTGGTAAGAGTTTGGATTGACAAAGAAGAAGAAAAAGAAAAGAAAAAATTGGGAAAGAAAAGAGTTTGTGTTGAGTTATTATATTTAGTTTTGATGATGACAAATCCAAGTGTAAAAATTTATCCAAGTAATGTTGCTCCAAACACGATCTTCAAACAGGCCTAACTAGTGTTTGTGATCTTTATTGTATTAACTGGTTTGCTACATGTGAGAACAAGTCTTCAAAACAGGTTTTACTTGGTGATTCTATATTAAGTCAAGAACACCATCTCGATAGTTGATTGTAAGGCATGTTCCTGAACTGTAGCAATGCAAAGAACAACCCCAGCAAACAAGGTGACCTTGGTGTTCACAGCAGCTCTACAAATCTTGGACAAGATGACTGGTTCAAAACAAGAAGTTTTGGGTATATAGGTTTTATCTATTTAGATTCTTGTTAATATGCCAATCTTGAAAGTATCATTTTTAGCACTTCTTGAAAACGGTTTTCGAAAAGTTGCTTTGGGACACCATTTTCAAACAACCCTGCAAACAGGGTGCCTAGGGTGTTCTCAAAAACTACAGCAGCTACATCAGTCTTATCTGGAAATTTGCTTCGGTTGGCTGCCAGATCTAAAAAGATTTGTTTTGAATTTGAAAAAAAAAAATTGCAAAACCGTTTTTGCTAAAGATTTCTCTTGAAAGATTCTTATCCCTTATTTTTAGGTCTTGATTGAATTTGGGATAAATCAAGATTTTATTCTTTTCAAGCTAGATTACTCGGCCAAGATTTTTTAAAGAAAATCTTCTCTCCCCTCTTAGCCGTTGGAAATCTTTAGGAATCTTCTAAGCGACTAAAAATAGAGGATTTTCCCTATCTTTTGAAAAGAATAGCCGTTGGGTTGTGCGTTTAAATATTGAAACTCTCTCTCCCATTTGTGAATCCGGTTTTTACAAAGAAGTAAGAGATTTTTAGAGCTGAATTTCAAAGAGAAAAACCGTGGGAAGATTGTGCTTAACTGAGCTTTCAATTTCTTGGCATAATAGGACTTTATTGTACCTTACATCTGCTTAAGTCAGAAGCACCCCAGTAAGGTGTTTTGTACCCCTGTTCTCAGAACAGAAAGTGAGTGAGTGTGTCCTCAGTTGTGTGGACTTTGGACGTGTCCTATCTGGTGAGATTGGTCGTGGTGTAACCTGTCTTAGCGAAGAAGGTTACGTGGGTTACAAGTTGTAACAAGGAGTGTTACTTTTGTAACATTTTCAGCCCGTTAGTGAAGTGGTTAAATCCTACACGAGGTAGGTCGTGGTTTTTCACACCTCAGTTGGGCTAGAGGTGTTTTCCACGTAAAAATTGTGTGTGCTTTATTTCCGCATTTATTACTTTGAATTTCGCTACTGAATCAATTGAGAACAACCGCTACAAACAAGGCGTAAGGTTGTTTGTGATTTACAAACAATCTCTGCAATCAAGTGCTACGGTTGTTTGTCAGTTATTAGGCGAAAATCGACCACCACAATTCACCCCCCTCTTGTGGTTGTGTACTCTTGGAATTCAACAAGTGGTATCAGAGCAGGTTCTCTTTCAAAAGGCTAACACTTTGAGAGATCCGTGAAGATGAGTGTACCACAAGGGATACTTGAAGGTCAATCCATTACTCGACCTCCTTATTTCAATGGCCAACACTATAGTTGGTGGAAAAACAGGATGGAGAACTACATACAAGTAGAAGATTATGAGTTATGAATGCTCATCAAGAACGGGCCCCTTGTTCCCACGAAAGTGCTTGAAGATGGAAAGAAGGTTCCTAAGGAACCTGTAGAGTTTGATGCCGAGGACTACAAAAAGATGGAGAAAAATGCCAAGGCCAAAAAGCTTCTATATTTTGGCCTAGGACCCGATGAATACACTCGCATCTCTGAGTGTGAATCAGCCCAAGTGATCTGGAACGCCCTGCAAGTTGCTCATGAAGGTACGAGTCAGGTTAAACAATCACGCATTGAGTTACTCATGAGACAATACGAGCTGTTTGATATGGGTGATCGTGAGAATGTGATGGATATGTACACACGCTTCACCCACATAACAAACGAGTTAAAATCCCTGGGAAAAACCTTCACCACAGAAGAACTGGTAAGGAAGATTCTAAGGATTTTGCCTCGGTCTTGGGAAGCAAAGGTGACAGCCATCCAAGAAGCTAAGGACAAGAACAAGATCACCCTCGACGAGTTGATTGGCAATCTCCAGACATACGAACTAAGAAAGAATTCTCAACAAAAAGAGGAGATAAAGAAAGATCGTGGGCTTGCCTTGAAAGCGCAAGATGATGATGACTCTGACCTTGAGGATGAAGAGATGGCCTTAATGACAAGAAAGTTCAAGAAATTCTTCAAAAAGGTCAAAGAAAACAGCAAAAGAAGAGACTTCAGTAAGTCCAGAAACACCCCCCGAGAACAGTTCACAGGGTGTTTCAAGTGTGGCAAACCGGATCACATTGTGAAGAACTGTCCACTACTTCGAGAAGAGCAAGAGTAAGAACACCCCAGGAAACAAGGTAGAAAACAAGCTGCAAGCAGCTCTGGGAGACGATTCTCGAAGGCTATGCTTGCTGCCTGGGGAGATTCCTCTGAGGATGAAGGTGACTCTGAAACTGAGGAAGATGCTGTAGCTCTCATGGCACAAAGTGACACGGATTCAGATGATGAATCAACAAACAGTCTTACTGATCTCAAGAACAAGGTACGTGGTCTCAATAAAGCAACTCTCGAAGAACTTTTGTATACCTTGATGGATACTTGTGCTGAATTAAAACGAGATGTCCGAGACCTAGAATTAGAAAATGAGATCCATGAAAATATTAATACGCTCAAAGAAAACCTCTTTATAAAAGAAGGAGATTATTCTCGAATGGAGGAAAAACTCTTTGAGGTGGAAGGAATGGTTGAGTCTTTGCTCAGGGAGAACAAGGGTTTGCATGCTAATATAGAAAAACTGGAAACCGAGCTTATCACAACCAAGCGCTGGAACAAGTCCTCACAAGCCCTTGATTGGTTAAACACTCACCACAGTCGAAACAAAAAGGGACTTGGATATAAGCCTAAACGAACAGTTTACCCAATTCATAGAAAGTATGTGGGATTACCTGAAAACATTGTTTACTTTCATTGTGGTAAAACTGATCACTATCGATATTCATGTCCTTTGAGAAGGTATGTCATTAAAAAAAATGAAAGGTATGTGAAACAAATCTGGATTAAAAAAGATGAGCTTTACTTGTCTAAAAGAATGGGACCTAAGTGGATCTGGGTTCTCAAAACTAACCTGTGATTTGTTTTGCAGGCTGAAGTGAGAGAGAACAACCCCACAAACAACCTAGCAAACAGGGTAAGAAACACCCTGTCAAACAGACCAGAAAACAACCTTGAAAACAGGCAGCTGTGGTATGTTGATAGTGGGTGTTCGCGGCATATGACTGGAGAAAAATCAAACTTTCTCTCACTTACAGCTTCAACCGGTGGGAGCGTGGCTTTTGGCAACGGCAAGTCTGGGACAATTGTCGGTGTAGGTAGCATTGGTAAAACTCTCTCCCACTCAATTGATAATGTGCACTTAGTTGATGGTTTAAAGCATAATTTGCTAAGTGTGTCCCAACTGTGTGACAAGAACAACCTAGTACTGTTTTCAAAAACACGATGCTTGGTTGTGAATGACGACACAGGAGATGTTGTGTTGAGGGGGAAGCGATGTCAAAATGTTTATAAAGTTTGTATTTCCACTCTTCCCCAAAATAATCTGACTTGTTTAAATGCATTAAATGATGATATAATGCTATGGCACAAGAGACTAGGTCATGCAAGCCTGTCCTTGTTAAACAAACTTGTTTCCAAAGATTTGGTTGTGGGACTACCTTCCATCAAGTATAATGATGACAAGGTATGTGAAGCTTGTGCAAAAGGAAAACAAGTCAGATCTTCTTTTAAATCAAAAAATTGTGTAAGTACTACCCGACCTCTAGAATTATTACACATTAATTTGTGTGGTCCCATGAGGATAACTAGTAGAGGTGGGAAAAAGTATATGCTTGTTGTAGTGGATGATTACTCTCGATTTACTTGGACCTTGTTTTTGGCATCCAAAGATGAAACCTTTGAGAATTTTATTACCTTTCTCAAAAAGGTTGAAAAGAGAGTAGGACACTCCTTAATTAGCTTGAGATCTGATCATGGAACTGAGTTTGAAAATGCAAGTTTTATCAACTATTGTAATGAACATGGTGTTGATCATAACTTCTCAGCTCCAAGAACACCCCAACAAAATGGGGTGGTTGAGCGCAAAAATCGCACCCTGGAAGACATGACCAGAACAATGCTTATTGCTAGTGGTCTTCCTAGGTATTTCTGGGCAGAAGCATTGAACACCTCATGTTACATTATAAATAGATGCATGATCAGACCCATTTTGAACAAAACTCCTTATGAACTTTTCAAAGGCAGAAAACCCAATATTACGCACCTAAAAACATTTGGTTGTAGGTGTTTTGTGCATAATAGTGGGAAGGATGCCTTAAGAAAGTTTGATCCTAGGAGTGATGAGGCAATATTTCTTGGCTATTCTTCTCACAGCAAGGCATACAAAGTCTTTAACAAAAGGACCTTGTGTCTTGAGGAAAGTGTGCATGTGCTTTTTGATGAATCTTACTTGTTGAGTGAGAATGATGCACAGGAAGATGAACTTGAATTAGGTCTTGTTCGAAAAGAAGTGTTGCTCCAAGATATACGAGGTAAGAACACCATGGAGAAAACAACTCCTGAAGGTGTTCCTCAGAACAGCAGGCAAGGTGAACACCAAACAGGGGGAAACACCGTTGAACCCTGTTCGGGACCATGTTCTTCAGGAACAGGCTTACAAACAGGTGCAGAAACAGGCTCAGGAGATGATCGTAAGCTTGATATTATGACTAGAGTAGAGCATGGGTCTGTGGATCCTCTTACTCCACGACCATGGAAGTACCATAGTTCACACCCCCTTGAACAAATTCTGTCTGATATTAACAGTGGAGTGCAAACTAGGTCTAAGCTTAAGAATTTCTATGCTTTCTACGCTTTTCTCTCTAACATTGAGCCAAAGAGTGTGAATGAAGCTCTTGTAGATTCAGATTGGGCTGCAGAGAGAACAATCATTGGAACCAAGTGGGTGTTCCGAAACAAACTGGATGAGTCAGGAACAGTCACTAGGAATAAGGCACGGCTGGTTGTTCAAGGGTATAATCAAGAAGAAGGGATCGATTATGAAGAAACCTTTGCACCAGTTGCTAGAATTGAGGCTATTCGAATCTTAATAGCCTTTGCAGCTCATATGGAAATCAAGCTATATCAAATGGACGTGAAAAGTGCATTCCTCAACGGATACCTTAAAGAAGAGGTGTATGTCAAACAACCCCCTGGTTTTGAAAACAGTGAATTTCCTAACCATGTTTTCAAACTTGACAAAGCTCTTTATGGCCTAAAACAAGCTCCTAGAGCTTGGTACGAACGGTTGTCAAGTTTTTTAATTGAAAATGATTTTAGAAGAGGCAAGGTAGACAATACCTTGTTTCTAAAATCTAAGGGGGAACATTTATTGATTGTCCAAATATATGTTGATGACATTATATTTGGTGCAACTCATCATGATTTATGCAATGAATTTTCAAATATGATGAGGAGTGAGTTTGAGATGAGCATGATGGGTGAGCTTAACTTTTTCTTAGGCTTACAAATCAAGCAAACTCCAAACGGCACCATGATCCATCAACAAAAGTATATCAAGGAGCTACTTAAGCGTTTTGGGATGGAGTTGGCCAAACCCATAGACACTCCTATTTCTCCTTCAACCAGGTTGGTTATGGATGATGGGAGTCCCTCAGTTGAGGAGAAACTCTATAGGGGCATGATTGGGTCACTCCTATACCTAACCGCTAGTAGACCAGATATTGTTTTTAGTGTTGGTTTATGTGCCCGTTTTCAGTCTAATCCTAAGGAAACTCATCTTAAGGCTGTGAAACGGATACTAAGATATTTGAAACATACACCCAATTTAGCCTTATGGTATCCTAGAGGTTGCAATTTTGATCTTGTTGGATATGCTGATGCTGACTATGCTGGATTCGTAGTTGATAGAAAGAGTACCTCAGGTATGGCTCACTTTCTTGGACCTTGTTTGGTATCTTGGGCTACCAAGAAGCAACATTCTGTTGCCATGTCCACAGCAGAAGCTGAATATGTTGCAGCAGCTTCATGTTGCGCTCAACTGTTGTGGATAAGACAACAGCTTAAGGACTTTTGTGTTGACATTGGATGCATTCCTATTTTTTGTGATAACACAAGTGCAATTAACATTGCCAAAAATCCATGTCAACATAAAAGAACAAAGCATATTGACATTCGACATCATTTCTTGAGAGATAATGTTGAAAAGGGTTTAATCTCTATGAATTTTTGCACAACGGAAAGTCAAATTGCTGATATATTCACTAAGGCACTAGCTAGAGATCAATTTGAGAGAAATAGACTGGAACTAGGGTTGGTGAAAACACCCTGAGTTACCTGTTTCCAGAACATGAACTGGGTTTGGTAAGATCAATCTTTACACCCTGTTCTCTCCCCTTGTTTGCAAATCTTATTAACAACGGATGTGATTGCATACACTCGAATTACGTGCATTTTGTCTCTACTTATCCACTTAGTGCAGCATAAGGGGATGTACTGGAGCCGCTTTAATACCTTTAAGTCCAATCAAGATCAGACGGCAAAGAACAGGCATAATGAAGAGAACAGGTACGCCCCTTGGTTGCTCGATGTGTTTTCTTTCCTTTCCAAGGCACAAGCTTTTAATGCTCACACCCGTTGCAAACTGAGAAATCTTCTAAAGATTTTGGGTGCTCTCTCTCTCTCTCTCTCTTTTTATATGCCCTGTTTTCAGTTCTGCCGTTCATCTCGCACACAAGCAAAACCTGAAAACCCTGCAAAGCCTTAAACCCTAATCTCTCTCCTCTAGCAACAATGGCTCCCAACAACTCCTCTCAGTCAAAAGCCCTCGTTCTTGCGTCCTCAATCCCTGCTCCCCCTCGCCCAATCCTGTACAAGCCTTTCAAATTCCTGAAAAGCTTGTCTCTAAAATCAGTGGGAATGGGGATGGATGATATTCTCTTCGAGTGTGGAAGGGAATTGGTGTTTCTTGTAGGGGCAATTGCTTGTCCCATTAAAGTCGAGTCAGAGGGTACACTATCGGGGTCTCAAGACCAAATATTAGAAACCCCTGAAGGGTTTAATTTTAAGTCCTATTCTTCTGGGTTATTTCCTGAAACAGCGCCAGAAACAGGGGCTGCCTCTGTCGAAGGTGTGTGTGTGGAGGATCTGAATGTCGACTTCCAAGGGCAGTTGAATGAGACATCAGAGGAGAGTCTACAGAAGGATTCTCTCCCTGAGGCTGAAATCCCCACTCCGGTCGCTCAAACTGGAGAGAAAAGAAAAAGGGTGAAAATAGTGGCCAGGCGTAGCAGAACGCCAAGAACAAGGCCACAACCAAGGTCTCAGCCCTCTCAAACTCCTTCTTCTCCACAATCCTCCAAGCCTTTTCGTAAATCTGTGAGACTAGCTTTTCAATCCTCTCACCGTATCTCCAAACCCTCTGCTCCTGTCATCGAGGAGATTTCCTCCTCTTCTACCGAAGGTTTCTCAAGTTCTAACTCTGAGAACACCTCCTTCAAACAGGGGACACCGGTGTTCTCCGAGTCCTCTGAAGAACAAGCCCCTCCAAAATCAACCACTAAACCTGCTGTGAAGCCCTCTCCTGTAAAAACACCCCTCAAGCCAAAGCCCAAAACAGCCCCCCTACCAGAAGCTACCACCTCTGTTCCTGCCCCCAAACGCCCAAAGCAGTTCACTCCCTCTCCTATATCTGACAAACATGCGCAGTCGCTTAAGCGCAATGTCGTCCGGGGGAAGATAGTGAATGTAAGCTTTTTCGAGGAACAGGGTCTGGGGGTGTTTCTGACCAAGTTGCGCGCTCAAGGCTGGCTCGACTTGTTTGCAAACACCCAACTGGGGTGTTCTGTGCCTGAGTTGGCTGAGTTTTACGCCAACTGCAGTGTCACCGAAGGGGTGGTGACTAGTTTTGTGAATGGGCAACGCATTCAGGTCGATGCGCCCACACTTGGGAAAATTTTAGGAGTACCCTCACAAGGCTTTGACGTGTATGTGAGGGAAGACAAAACAGCCCTAGAAACAGCCAGGCTCCTAGAGGTGTCCCAACGCCTCAGTCAAAAACAGGGCCTGAGAACACTCCTCTCTGTTAAGAAGGGTGAAATGACCTCCCTGCACCAACTATTGTTTATGTTCACTATCAAGAACATAATTCTGCGAGGTCAAGGGCGAAACTCAGCTGATGCCCTCGATCAATGCCTGGTGGACTTACTGGATCGGGAGGAACCCATCAACCTCCCTGCAATCATGATTCGCCACATAGGGCGAATTGCGAATACCACCCGGGCCCATGATCTCGGATATGGGTTTCTGCTGACACGGGTGTTTGAGCACCTTGGGATAGTGCTCACACGGCGAGTGGAGGCCCAAGTCGTTGATGAGATTAGGATTGACACTCTGCTTGGGTGTGGCTATGAGATTGGCGAAGGGTCAGTCTCCAAATAGGGTCGTCGACCACCACGACCACCTGTTTCTGGGCAACCTTTCCTCAAACTTGAGGCTGTTCTTGAGGACAATGCTCGCCTCAAGGATGAGCTCTCAGCTGTCAAGGCTGCTCTTGCTGAGGAGCAAGCCCTCTCCGCCTAACGTCATGAGGAATTGCTTGCCCTTCTCTCCACTCTTGCCCCCAGCATTCCTCCTCTGCAAACGAGACCACCCCCTGCACCCTGATTCTCTAGGCTGTTCTCTTGTCTCCTCCTCCCCTCTTCGTTTTTGGCATTGTACTGTTTTTAATGCAATATCTCTTTAATGATGCTTCTTGCACCTTATGCTCTATATTTCTTTTCTTGCATTCATACTGTTGTTTATGGTTTTTAATGATGCCAAAAGGGGGAATAAGACCATATGAATAAGACCATATGACGTGCTCTATGACCTAGTACCTAGAGGATCCCTATCAGCATTCTTTAAAGTTGTTAAGCTTTTTAATTTTGTCAATATAGTCACTTGGTTTGTCATCATCAAAAAGGGGGAATTTGTTGAGTTATTATATTTAGTTTTGATGATGACAAATCCAAGTGTAAAAATTTGTCCAAGTAATGTTGCTCCAAACACGATCTTCAAATAGGCCTAACTGGTGTTTGTGATCTTTATTGTATTAACTGGTTTGCTACATGTGAGAACAAGTCTTCAAAACAGGTTTTACTTGGTGATTCTATATTAAGTCAAGAACACCATCTCGACAGTTGATTGTAAGGCATGTTCCTGAATTGTAGCAATGCAAAGAACAACCCCAGCAAACAAGGTGGCCTTGGTGTTCATAGCAGCTGTACAAATCTTGGACAAGATGACTGGTTCAAAACAAGAAGTCTTGGGCATATAGGTTTTATCTATTTAGACTCTTGTTAATATGCCAATCTTGAAAGTATCATTTTTAGCACTTCTTGAAAACGGTTTTCGAAAAGTTGCTTTGGGACATCATTTCCAAATAACCCTGCAAATAGGGTGCCTAGAGTGTTCTCAAAAACTACAGCAGCTACATCAGTCTTATCTGAAAATTTGCTTTGGTTGGCTGCCAGATCTAAAAAAATTTGTTTTGAATTTGGAAAAAATTGCAAAACCGTTTTTGCTAAAGATTTCTCTTGAAAGATTCTTATCCCTTATTTTTAGGTCTTGATTGAATTTGGGATAAATCAAGATTTTATTCTTTTCAAGCTAGATTACTCGACCAAGATTTTTTTAAGAAAATCTTCTCTCCCCTCTTAGCCGTTGGAAATCTTTGGGAATCTTCTAAGCGACTAAAAATAGAGGATTTTTCCTATCTTTTGAAAAGAATAGCCGTTGGCTTGTGCGTTTAAATATTGAAACTCTCTCTCCCATTTGTGAATCCGGTTTTTTACAAAGAAGTAAGAGATTTTTAGAGCTGAATTTCAAAGAGAAAAACCGTGGGAAGATTGTGCTTAACTGAGCTTTCAATTTATTGGCATAATAGGACTTCATTGTACCTTACATCTGCTTAAGTCAGAAGCACCCCAGTAAGGTGTTTTGTACCCCTGTTCTCAGAACAGAAAGTGAGTGAGTGTGTCCTCAGTCGTGTGGACTTTGGACGTGTCCTATCTAGTGAGATTGGACGTGGTGTAACTTGTCTTAGGGAAGAAGGTTACGTGGGTTACAAGTTGTAACAAGGAGTGTTACTTTTGTAACGTTTTCAGCCCGTTAGTGAAGTGGTTAAATCCTACACGAGGTAGGTCGTGGTTTTTCACACCTCAGTTGGACTAGAGGCGTTTTCCACGTAAAAATTGTATGTGCTTTATTTTCGCATTTATTACTTTGAATTTCACTACTGAGTCAATTGAGAACAACCGCTACAAACAAGGCGTAAGGTTGTTTGTGATTTACAAACAATCTCTGCAATCAAGTGCTACGGTTGTTTGTCAGTTATTAGGCGAAAATCGACCACCACAATTCCCCCCCTCTTGTGGTTGTGTACTCTTGGAATTCAACAGTTTGGAATGACAAGTACCCCTTTGAGGCATGCACTACTGGGTGTCACCCTTTGAGGCAATACTGCTACTGGGGAAACTTGTTTTCCATGCTAGCAAAATCAATAAGGTAGCTTGTGTCAGTTAAGTGAGATTAAGTTTGATTTTGATAAGCCAAAGTCTTGGGGTGATGTTACACTTGCACACTAGGCACTAGGATGGATTCAATATTTTCATGCACCGTGGGGTAAAAAGCTGATGTCTGGATGCCATTCTTTGGGATGATGTGTCCTAAAATGCATATAATGCTTGTATACAGACTGATACTTAAGTTGATGGGGGGTTTGGGTTGATCCGATTGTGTACAGTTTACCCCGATGTATATATATATATTGTATTTTGTCATTTTTATTTTTCGATTTTTGTTTCTCTTTTCTTTGTTTTTCCTTTTTGAGATTTTATGGGTGTATCTTCTGCAAACCCTCATGAGATCTTACTCGTCCACTTGGGGGAACCAAGGGGTTCAAAGGACTTGTTGCATACGCTAAATGCAACTGTGATTTCTATGAAAGTGAGTTAGCTATTTAGTTTAGTCTTTCTCTTTGTTTTGCTCGAGGATGAGCAATAGATAGGTGTTGGGGTATTTGTTAGGCAATAATTTGTCGCATTTTACATGCCTTTTTCACCTAATCTTAGCTCATATAATAACGTAATCTTTAGAGTTTTTCTTGTTTTATTAAGTATTCTTTGAGATTTTTACTTGTTTTGTTTATTCTTGCAGGTAATAAGTTGAACCAAGCAAATATCGCGAAAAAGGATCAAAACAGGCGAAAAGACGAAAAATAGGGGCCAGCCGGGCAAAACTGGCCAGCAAGGTGGCACGGACACCCCGTGCCACCATGGCACAGTGTGTCCGTGCCCCCCCTTTCTCCACCGGTTCCTTCGTGGCCTGCCTCGTTTTCTATTTAATCCCCTTTTCTTGGCCTTGGTTCGGGGGTTCTTCTACTACTTTTCTAGTTTAGTTCAGATGGGATTTTAGCGAATAAAAACCCCATTGAGGGGATTAGATTTGGATTGGTGGGGATTAATTTGTGGATTCAAGACTTTGGATTGCGAATTTCTTCCTATCAAGCATAAGTTTTCTCCTCTCTTCTCTTTTATTTCATGGTTTGTTCTTATATTAGATTTCATTAATTCAGTTTATGTGTTTGATTCTTGTTTGATTTAGATGCCTAGTTTTTATCATGATTTCATGTTAGATTGCTTGTTAGAGTAGATTCATTTCATTCTCTTTTCTCTTTAATTCATGTTCGTTAGTTTAGGTGTAAGTTTGAGTTTTTGTGATTTGTTGATGATTAGTTGATAGATTTTGTGGGCTTGGATTGTGATTAGCCTCTTGAAGGCTAATTAATCTTGTTTTAGGCCTAACCATACCCAAATTTATGCTTCGAACCTAGAGTTTTCCCTCACGCCTGCCAAGTGTTCGATGAAATGCTTGAGAGAGCTTTCATCCATATATTTGGGTGATTGACTTATGCTGAGAGGTGAGGTCAATTAGCTAGTGTGAGAGAGGGGATAGCCAAGTTCGAGACATGAAAATAGTATCCGATTCGAGTTAGGCCCAAGGGTTGCTACTTTTATCGTCTAATTGGGCTAACCCCATGAAAATAGGCGGTTAGGCGAATTAGACTAGCTCATAACCCTTGAGAGAGGGTTTGGGTGGTCTTTGATGGTGCAATCCACCATCTTTTGTTCATAGTGAAGTTTGGGTAGGTTAGGACTTATCTTGATTAGTTGGTTCGTCCATTGGTTAAATTACAACTCCAAGTCACTTTTTCTAGGTTTGTTAGCGTAGCTTAGTTTTTCCTCTTTTCCTTTGCTTTTGCCTAGCTCGAGATACTTTAGTTAGCCTTGGTAGTTGGAAACACAACTCTCTGCGGACGATGCCCCAAGTACTTAACGATACACCTTGCACTTGGGGTCTATAAATATTAAAATTCTGTTTTTCCCTAACATGAGTAATTGGCAATTATATAAGCCATTGACTTCTCAAAATGGGCAAAGTAGTGGGGCACAATCTGAAGTTAAGAGTAGTAATGCATCTAGTGGGGCTGGCTCTTATGCATAAGAGTTGAGAAAGGAGTTAAAGGGTTTAGATAGAGGAAGAGGAATCATCAAAATAGAGTTGCAGAAGTTCTTGAATGAGGGACTTGAAGAGGATGAAGTAGGAGATGATGTGTTGGAATGGTGGAAAATCCATGGTCCTCGATATCCCGTAGTTGCTCGTATGGCTCGTGATGTGTTGGCTGTGCCTACTTCTATGGTTGCTTCAGAGTCAGCATTTAACGCAGGAGGATGCACCCTTAATTCATTTAGGACTTCTTTGACCCCAAAGATAGTTCAACTCATTAATATATTTCTTTCTATGTTCACAAATTTATAGTTTACTTAATTTTTATTAACTTATGAATTTTGTTGGATTGTGAATGTCAAAAGATGGTGCAAGCTCTTATATGTTCAGATGATTGGCTTTGGCCAAACTCTAGAATAGATATAGATGACTACTTTGATGAGTTACGGGATTTTGAAAAGGGTAATGGTCTTATACTCTTATTAGTCTATTGTTCATTTCCTTTTTTAATTTAGTATACTTTATTGTATGATCAAATATTCTAACTTTGATGTTTTTGTTCTTGTTTATTTTAGACCTATGTAAGTTGAGTCTTAAAGATGACGTGATTGATGTGGGTGACACTTTGAACAATTAATATTAAGGTAAATTTGATATTATTATTCTTATTATTATTGTATGATTTGTTGTTATCATTATTATTATTGTTATTATTATTGTTGATAGTTTATTTTATGTTGACTAACTCAATATTTAATTTACTACTTGTACTTCTTGAACATTTCAATACTTGAAAGTTGAACCAAAGGGGTAAAGAGAGCTTCTTGCAGCGAAGTCCTTCAAGTAATTAAGTCTAAGGCTCCATTCTTCAAGGCATTATCGTCATTTAGGGATCCAACAATTGCGCATTCAGTACTTTGGGATTGAAGACTTTGGTTATGTGATTAATTTGCAAGTTTTGTTGGTTGTGGATTGAACTTTGTAATTTCGGAGTCCCTTTAGATCTTTATTCAGTATTATGCTTGCCTTTGTTAATCGATAAGTTATTTATGTAATGTAATTATTAATTAGATTTTTATTAACTTTTAAATATGCATCTATGTTGTGATGCTATGGATTGTGGAGTAGCCTAGTAGCCAGTAGGTGTGCTGTGTATATGAATGGCAGAATGGGTATCACCGCATCATGCTATCATCAGGTGTGCTATGTGTACTTACCTACTTGGTAATTTTTACTTTTTAGCACATTATGCAACAGGTCAAGAGCAACCCATTGCAAATTTATGGGCATTTTATGTCAATTTATGGGGTTCTAATGAACAAATAAAATGCAAACTAGTACAACCCAAAGGCCTCAAACTGCCCAGCCAGCAGCCACCTAGCGCAACGCCTCACTTGAGATCGGTCCATAGTCGGTCCGGTCTGGGTGCAAATGGTCCGGTCCCGGTCTAGACCGACTATAGATCGGTCCGGTCTTCGGTCCTTCACACGTCGCTTATTCGTCCTTCAGTCCAGGCCGGTCTGGTCCAGTCCTGGACTGATGAACAGCCCTAATAATATGTAATAGAGTAAAATTCAAAATAATGTCATGAGGTAAATATGCAAATAACAGCTAAATTGTAAATATACAGCTAGCAAATAGAGAAAATAAACCTCTAAGTCACAACATAATAACTAATAAGAAAATTTTAAAAACCATTGCCATTATAGTCATTTACAGACAGCTACTTGCTTCACCCCTTATAGTAATCCAATCGATTTATCACAGCATTGTTGCTTGTTTTCAAGCTTCTTCCTCATATTTCATGTAATTATCCTAGTGACAGGGGATTCATCCCGTACGACACAAACTTCCAACTACTTATCCAATTGGTTCGTCATATCATTGTGGCTTGTTTTCTACCTTTCCCTCCTAATCCCTATATTCATGCATTTTGCATATATATTCACTCACCCTCAAAGCTGAAAATAAAATGCAAATAAAAAAATACATTATTCACTCACTCTCAAAAGAAACTACTCGTCTTTGCTCAAAACAGCAGATAAATTCGTAAAGAATCCCCCCAACCCCAATGCCAATCTCTCATGTGCTCTTGCGAGCATATACTCTCATGGTCCATGTATGTATGTATGTATGTATGTATGTATGTGTGTGTGTGTGTCTATATATATATTCATAGGTGTATTTGTCATATATATATTAATTTTTAATATATATTTATTGATGTGACCCCTATAAGTATGTATTCCCATGAGTATAATATAATTATTGAACCCCAATGGTCCAAGAAGTCACAAATGGTGCATGCCATAGAAAAAGAAGGGTCTGGAGAGAAGGGGGTTAAATGATTAAGTATGCATTTTCAGTACGAATTCAAGCATGGTATCCTCTAGCAATGGTATAAGAATGAGTCGTGAAAATTCCAGTAAAGTTTATAAGTTAGGTTACGAAATCTATAAAAGAATTTTCAATTTTGTAGATGAATAGTGGAAGTATTTTTAGGATTATTCCCTTCATCCTATGAAATTTAGATGATAGGAGCCGCTCACCAAACTTGGAATCCTAGACGTATATTTATATAAACTGTATAAATTGTTAAAATACAATAATATCCCTAGACACTATTACGTTGCCTCAGTTTGATCGATGCAACGCACGGCGATATTGGACTTTAAACATAAGAACTGTTTAGCTAACAACCCTTTAGTAAAGATATCAACAATTTGTGACCCAGTAGGAATATATCGTACTACAAGATTACCAGCAGCAACCCGCTCACGAACAAAATGATAGTCCACAAGCCACAGCTATATGTTTGTTGTGATCATGCTGGATTAGATTAGCTGACATGTAGGTGGCCTTGATGTTGTCATAGTACAAACGAACAGGATCATAAATGACAACCCCAAGATCGCAAAGGAGATTCTGAATCCAAACAGTCTCAGAGATAGTTTAGCCAGAGCATGATACTCGACCTTGGTGGAGGATTTGGGAACCGTGGGTTGCTTCTTGGAGTGCCAGACAATAAGGTTGGATCCGAAGTAAACTGCGTAGCCTGTAGTCGAACGACAGGAGTCCTTGTAGCCAGCCCAATCAGTATTTGAATAGGTATCAATAATAAAAGGAGACTTAAACAGTCACAACATTAACCCATGAGCCTAAGTATCATGCAAATACCTGAAAATGCGCTTGACAGCATGAAGATGAGTAGTGCGGGGAGCATACATAAATTGGAAAACTATATGGACCACCTAGGCAATATCAGGACAAGTCATAGTCAAATACTATAACGCACCTACCATACTCTGATACTCAGTAGGATTTGCAAGCAGTTCACCGTCAGGACTATACTGAGACATTGGAGGACCTAAACTAGATAATGACAATGCAAGATGAACTTAACTAGTTTGAGAGGAACCAAGTTTGATCCATGACACCTAGACTCGGTGACCACCCAATAATTGAGAGAAAGCAGGTGTTTAGGAACAACTTAGAGGAGTATGGATAGAGGTGAGAAACAAAGCTCCATTGGTTGCAAAAGGCTATAACCAAGAGGAAGGCATAGACTTTGATCAGACATATCTACCTGTGGCTAGAATAGAAGTCATTCGTATATTGCTTGTATGTGCATCCCACATGGGCATCAAATTATTTTAGATGGATGTCAAATGTGTTTTCTTAAATGACTTTTTAAATGAAGAAGTCTATGTTAAGCAACTCCTCAATTTGAAAACCCTGAATTTTCAACTCATGTTTTCAAACTTCATAAAGCTCTTTATGGCTTTAACAAGCACCAAGAGCATGATATGAATAACTTATTAAATTTATCTTGAAAAATGGTTTTACACAAGGAAAGATTGACAATATCCTTTTGATTACAACAAAGAGGAAAACTTCGTCATCGTTCAAGTTTATGTAGATAACATCATATTTGGTGCTACTAACAATGTTTTATATTAGGAGTTTTCAAATTTGATGAGTAAAGAATTTGAGATGAGCATGGTGGGAGAACTCAACTTCTTTCTAAGGTTTCAGATCAACTAATGCCATGATGGCATATTTATCAATTAAGGTAAGTGTGTGAAAGAACTCTTAAAGAAATACAAGCTTGATGATGTCAAGCATGCCAGCACGTCTATGGCATTGAACACAAAATTGGACCTTAACTTAAGTGGTAAGTTAGTGTCAGAAAAGGTCCATAGAGGTATGATTGGTTCATTATTATATCTAATGGTAAGTAAACCAGTTATTATGTTTAGTGTTTGCCTATGTGTTCGGTTCCAAAGTGCTCCTAAAGAGTCACATCTAATTGCTATTAAAAGAATCTTTAGACATTTTGCAGGAATCAAGGACATTGATTTATGGTATCTTAGAGATGGAGATTTCAAACTCATTGGATATTCAGATACAGATTATGTTGGATACAAGGTCGATCGATAAAGAACATTTGGGTATTGCCAATTTCTTGGACATTCCTTGGTCTTATGGCATTCAAAGAAATAGAGCTCAATAACTCTATGAACCACTAACGCTGAATATATAGTAGCAGGAGCATGTTATGCCCAAATACTCTGGATCACACAAAAACTACTAGACATTGGTTTTGATTTTCCAAAAAGTTGCTATTCGTTATGACAATATGAATGCAATAAATATCACAGAAAATCGAATTCAACACTCAAGAACCAAACACATTAAAGTCAAACACCACTTCATACAAAATCATGTTGAGAAAGGTAATATTATTCGTGAATTTGTTCCCTCACATTTGCAATTAGCTGATATTTTCACCAAACCACTTGATGAAGAACGGTTCAATTTTATTCGAAGTGAACTTGGCATGTTTAAGATGGATGCATGAATTGAGGGGAAGGATCCCTCAAAGTCCAATGTCAGAAAACACTACTAGAAAATCCAATGATATTAGACTAGGCATTGAGACAACATCTCAAATTTTAAATTGAATCCGTATTCTTGAACTTTGGATCTGTGTCACACAAATTAATTACGGCAAGTAGCTTATGGTTGGGAATTTAAATTAATTGAATGCCTCGACAAGCTATCACATTTTAAAAGTTGCAGTTTTTAAAAATCTTTTCCAAAATTAAATTTAGATATCTTCGCAATCCCTTTAGGTAGTTTCTCTCTCTTGTTTGTAGAAGGCAATGATGTTCTTCATTCAAAACCACTCTTGATCCTATCCCTTGATATTCTTCACCTACAAAAAACCAACACTTCTCACTCCAATTCCGTCTCTCGTCAACTCTATAAAGAGGGCGTGCTTGGCAGTAATTGTTCATCCTTTAACCTCGGCTCTCTCTCACTTTCTCTCGTGCTCCAACTCCCTAACCCACATCTTTCCTATCAAATAAATCTTGATACCACCTTCAATAATGTCTTCCAAACGCAAAGGTAGTGCTCCCTCGGAAGCATTCTCCACTCTTGCTAAGCGAACCCATGGTGTCACCAAGCACAAATTGCCAAAGTTAGGTGAAATCAATACTGTCTCAGACTCTGAGGTACAACTGTCCACAAACTTGGGTAATTTCTTCTCTAAACTAGAGTCTCAAGAATACCTAGTGTTGCCTGACCTTGTCCTTGAATGATCCCTGATATATGGGTTAAGCGTTTCAATCATGTGGTAGAAAAAGATTTGATGTTTTGTGAATTTGTCAGGCATGCAAAGTTTTCTTTTATTGAAAAATTGGAGAAATTAGGGTGTATATGTCTTTTTGAAGTAAGTGATGAAGTCTATCCTCAGTTGGTTTGATTATTCTATACCAACTTTGAAAAGGTGGAACCAAAGGGTAGGGGTAGAACCTATTACACCACTAAAGTCAAAGATTCTGTCATCACTATTAGTACTGCCACTATTGAAAGAATATTTAATTTTGAACCCGGATCCCTCAAAATTTCATCCCTCAATGTCAGCTGCCAAGGCTTGAAAACTCTACCTTGAAAAGTATGCCTATCCTTCCAAAATTAAAAAATCAAACTAATCCTACACTGCCTTATACTCATATCCGAGGGTCCTTTACTACATCCTTGTAAGGACCATCTATTCTTGGGGTTCCTCAAAGGAAACCACCAATGACATCCTCCTTGAGACTCTTTACTATATTTTGGAGGGATATTATGTGGATTTTGCTGAGTTCATTCTTGAATACATGACCGAGGTTTGTAATCTATCAAGGAACTTTCCTTTGCCCTACTCAAATCTTCATTGACATTGATATATTCAAGGCCTTTTAAGTTTTCCTTGAAGGTGAAGAACGCCTTGACTCTCAGATCCCAACCATAAATGAAGCCACCCTTAAGAGCTTGAGTTCAATCATCTCCTATCTGAACATTGGAAGCATGAGAACGAGATTTCCGCCGATGACATTGAAACTCTACCTCCTCAACCGTACCTTGATATGATCCATCCTCCCTACACAGAATAGTTTAAAGGAGACCTTAAAGAGATAAAGGAGGAGATCACCAGTTTGAAGACTGGTCATGCTGAGATCAAACAGACATTAGAGGATCTCAAAGGGGTATGTGAGAGTCTGAAGGGATATGCTACCAAGCTCAAAAGCATCATTTCGGATTCGAAGGTAAAGGAAGAAACTTTCAAGGTGATAAAGGATGCGTTTGGGCAAATGTAGTGTGGTTAGAGAAGTTTTAAAGACTACCCAGGTTGAGGCTGGTCAAGAGGAGGACATTGGTTGGCGCACCCGAGTTTGCAGAATTGAAGCACCTAAGCCAACTGCTTAGCCCTTCGAACCGAACTTGATATTCTCTATTTCTTCTCTCAAAGACAAGCTTTCCTTTATCTATTTTTCAGACAATTTGGGCATTTTCAAACAATGTTTTGCCAAATATTTTGTGTGAGTTGAACCCTTTTGATGAAAGTCAAAAAGGGAGAGAAAAAGCATGGATTCAAGGATATTGACGATGACTAATCAAAGTCTGCCCAAAAGGCTTTGAAAGCTTTTAGTGTTCATTGCTAAGTGACTAGAGGTATCTTTTAGTCTTTTCCATGATTGCCAATGCTATATTTTGCTATATTGTGGTATGATTGTTTAATACGTTTATATGACTGGCTTGCTTATATGATCTTCAAATTGAAGTTTTGCCTTTCATTAAAAAAGGGGAGATTCAAGACTTCCTCAATGTCAGTGGCAATTTCATTGACTTTTTCAATGCCACTGCTCAAGGACATTGGGTGTTTTGAATGAAAGAAAAAAGCTTAATTTGAATGCATTGAGTTACACAAACCAATATTGACTATGTAAGAATAGAGTATCAAAGTCAGATTGTTTGACTTTGGTTATCATAGAATCGTTTTTGGTGAAAACAATTTATATGACATATTGCTTAGTTCCTTGAGATATATCGCTATTAATATTTCTGAAAATAATCCCGTTTTGAAAAGTCATAATAAATTAATCTTGAGTTCATTTGTAAATTATTCTGATGGATTACATTAAGATATTTGAAGATCAAATCAAGCTATTATCTCAACAATCAAGATCCAATATTATCGTCAATTAAGAGTTAAATTTGGAAACACCAAGGTTCGCATTAGTGACATTGATTATGGTAGAATACATTGAAGATCTAGCAAGGATTGCTCCAATGATCAAGAAAAGTTTGAAATCTATAAAAGGGAAAGTTGAATCATAGTGCAAGGCACAAGAAAGAATTACATAGTAAAAAGAGCTTAAGTGCAATTCATTCTTTTGTAGTTGTGATTTAATTAAACATTTGAAAGGGGATCGTAACAAGTTTGGGAACGTACTTGGGTAGTAGGTATTGAAAGGTTAATACTTAGTCAATGTGCTAGCTGGGGTTCCTTAAGCAAGTGAGATTAGAACACTAGACAGATTGTAAAGTCAAGGTCATTGGTACGCACTTCTTACGTGAACAAGAAGTGGAGCTAATTAAATCCTAAGAGAAAAAGTGCCTTAGGCAATGATGAGCCCTGTTTGGAAGGATGAACATTGTAAAAATATCGTGTGTTTTTTCGATTTTATTTTTGCTCTTTAATTTTCTTTATCACTGCCATTGGTGACTAAACATCAAGGTTGTCATCTCTTACATTGGCTGAATAAATTCAAAGCATATTGTAGTTTTTGTAAAGCCTCAATTTTTTAACTAACCTCTCCATTTACCCATTCTAGGGTGATCTAATATTGACTTTTGGGACCTTCAATATGTTTTATAATTTAGAATCACTAAATTTTCGATGACTATACTTAGTTATAAATTACTAAACTTAAATATTCGTCGAGTTATACGCCAAAGAAGTATTAAATTACACCTAATTCCATAAACTCTATCATGATACACGTATTTTAAAAATATGATAAATTACAGATACAAGATGATTTCACATAATTTATAAGTAGCAACATGATTCCACTATTCAATCATCAGACCTTTTTTTTAATTTAAAAATATTTTAATATGATTTTTAGGACAAAATAAGATACTTAAGAAGTATTTTGTACTAAGACATTTATTATTTTGCAAGCATAGAGTTGTTTGGTAGAGAACTTAAAAGGCTTCAAATTCCACATGATACAAATTTGCGCCAGTCTTTTTGTCTTGAGGATATATTGTCAAAGATTATGCATGAGAAACGAGTTTACTTATGCATGTTATGTAAGTCTGGATCTAGAAAAAAAAAAAAGGAATAATTTGCTAGAAAATTCTCTCTATGATCAAAACACTTGAATTAAAATCATGTTAAACTGGCTAAAGTCATAGCTAGTTGAGAGGAAATCATTAAGATGAATCATTTTAACGTTGGCATGTTTTGATTACCAGATGTTTTATTGAGCAGTTATATATGTCTTGTTATAAGATATTTTTAAATGTCTTACCTTATCATAAATTAACATATTTTATGATTTAAAACCACAAATTTTTCAATGATTATACTTAATTATGAATTGCTAATCTTAAATATTTGTCGGCTACGCCGACAAAGTATTAAATGATACCCTAATTGCATTAACTCTATCGGTGAGTACATATGATAAGCGTATTTTTAAAATGTGACAAATTATGCATAAAAAGATGATTTTATACAATTTATAAGTTGTGATATACTTCCATGATTCGATCCTACCATTTTTTTAATTTTAAAAAAACATAATAGTATGATTTTTTAGTGAAAACAAGACACTTATGAAGTGTCTTGCAGCAAGACACTTATCATTTTGCTATTTTATTTCTTCTTTGCCCGCCTTTTATTGAAATGAGTAATACTTACGTCACTAACAGGAGATCGGAGAGAAGGGTAGGAAATTTGAGGTCGAGGACTTAATATAGAATACAATAACATATTTGAGACCTTACTTCTAACTGTATTGAAAATAACAACTCCTTTTAGCATTAGTCATATTTTTGTGAGGTTTGAAAATATCTAAATATAAGCAGTTTTATCTTAACAGATGTCTCTACCTGCAGAAAAAATGATTCTAAAAGGTACGCATAAAAAATTTTAAAAATATTTTAGAAGGTGAAAATATCTTCGAAAACCTGCGTAAAACAATTCTGGGTTCTAACAGTATGCGAATACTTTATCAGCATATCTTTACATGCTTACTTGCTTAGTGGTCAAAACAGTGTGATCCATGTACTTATCACAAAAAGCAACAAAGTTCCATTCTAGAGCATTGTTTTATGGATCATGGCATCATTATTTTTTGAAGGACGCATGACTATTTGTTTCTTTGGGGATGGATGCATCGGGTATTTATTAATAATAATAATAATAATAATAATAATAATAATTAGAAAGGCAAAAGAAACTGGTTTGTGCTATCTACAGACACTAATTAATTTAGTAATAAAGGTTTGCATTCTTTAGTTAAACATACGACACTTTTAAGGGGTCAGAACATCACTAGCTTTAATTATTAATGTTGTTAATCGAGCAAGTGGTTGATGAGTGTACGATTCTTCACAACTTGTTTGATATGGTCATTCTTTAAATTGAAAGATGGTCTCTTCATCACAGTGCATTGCCAATACATTCGTTCCCATGAACACTTTTATTTTGCAATTTTTTTTCCTAATACGTCATTTTTTAAATTAAGAAGTATTGCATTTGTAACAATTATATACCATATAGCAATAAAGGGACATAAACTGTTAGAGTATAAATCTATTTTTGCACCTTCAACTATTAGCTTAAGTTTTTTGTTAAGTTGATTCTTGAACATGGTATCAGAATCTTTTTGACCGAGACGTCACGAGTTTGAATCTCAATAACCCCAATATTGATTTATTGCGGAAGGTAAGGAGAGCCTTTTACAACATTGACGCTTCAAATCCAAAAGACATTTGCATAGGATGACATGTTAGAGTACAAACTTATTTTTGGGTCATTCTTCCAAAAACAAGGGCATGTTTTGCTTCCCAGTCTGCACGCAAGCCAGTGCTATCCATCTATGGTTAACAACTTAACGATAGCAACACTTTTAATTCCTTCTTTTCTTAGTCGTTGTAATCGTCACCTATAATTTTGCATATATTCTTTTGTTTTATATTTCATCTATGGTTTTATACATGCATATAAAAGAATTCGTCTAGATTGTTAAAATTGCGCATGGTATCTTATATTCTTATATGCCATTATTCTTAGAAGCTAGTTAAGCATATATTTTTCCTGGCGTGCAAAATTTTTGTCCAATGCATTTTGCATTCACTTAGTGATGTAGAGAAATTCAGGTTTATATCAACCATTCTTTCCAGAAAAAAGGGCATTAAATTAACCTAGTTTAATCTCAAATTCTAGTGACATGACTTATCAACTAGAATTTATATCATATATACCTTATATTTGAACACGAATTAATGTTGATAATTTCTATCAAGAACGTCATTAATGATAAATTAATTACAAGATCTCACATTTTCAGGGTCTGTTCATTTCATTAGTAGATATCTTTCTATCAACTTTAATCAACTTCTATCAAATTCTACCAATTTGTATCAACTCTAACAAAATTTTTTCAATTTTTTTCAACTTTACGTATTTACTAACTCCTACTTACCAAAGAGGATGCGGCAACATGAAGGCGGCAGCTTGTACGTCAACATCTGCTTTCATTTTCGAGTTTCCTTGATATCATAAACGTCACCACTTGACAACAATATCATCTAAAACCCTGCATTGTTAGGATAAAACTACACCTAAGCCTTACATGTCTAGCCCAAACGTTTGTCCCCCAAGCTTATCTTTTGGCCCGACTTTAATTATATTATTAGGTAAGTGCCTATCCCTTTTATCTGCGTATCACATAGGCCTCTACGGTGTAGGGTTTTTGTTCTTAAAAAAAAAAGATAAGGTTTTCTTACAGTTTTATTAGAGATATGTGGATAGAATTGGAATGTTATAGTGTAAAAAAAATTCTACGAAAATTATGAAAAGAAATATTTGGGAAAAAAATTATGTAGAATTTGATGAGTTAATTTCCTTTTCCTCCTCTCTTGTTGTATAGTACCTATTTGGCTTACTTTTGATAGTATTTTTAGACCACAAAAAACAATAACTTGACCAAACATCTATTTTTTAAAAAACCAAAAACTGTTTTTGAAAAATATTTTTGAAAGAATCTGCCCCCAAAAATAGAAGCAGCAATTTGCCATTAATCAGCAATTCTGTTCTTATTTTGAGTTTTGGATCCCTAATTATCTATGTTAAAGTCATATCTCTCAATTTTCCATGCCATTTGTTAAGGTAGGTTCAGAAAAATTAACTAATTTTTTTATAATGATCAATTAAGTCATTGAGAAACTGATTTCAAACAATGAAGTGGAACATAGAAACATATGGAGAGAGAAAGTGGAGAAAGAGAGAAAGTAATTTCAAGATCATTAGTTTCTCTACGAGACATATTCAATAGCTAACAAATAAACAAATGCTAATGTGAACATAAGTAAAGTATTTAATTAATTTTCTTCACAACTGAGCTTTGAGCAATGGGTGGCTATTACTCCTTTTCATCTATCAAGTCCGAAAAAAGGTCAGAAAGACATGTTACTATTTGCAATAGATAACTTGATATTTTTCAAGACCAAAATAAAAAATATAAAAAAATAAAAATAAAAACAAGAACAATAGTTTCACAAAAATTAGGCCAAACAATTCAATTCTTTCAAAAACACTTCTACTATAAATTAGACCAAACACTTTATAATTTTTACAAAAACAGTTTTTGAAAAAATAAAAGCAGTTATTCATAAATTATGCCAAACATGCTCATAGTATATGATAATATGCCCACTAATTTAAAAAATAAACATAAAAAAAAGGAATGATTTCTGTTAAAATCGAAATTATGTGCCGCTGATGGGCTCTCATCAGAATGGTAGAGAAAACTTCATTGAAAAAGTGGTAATAATTAATGGCAATCTCTAATTAAACTAGATGAAAAGGCTAATGCCCTGCTCAGCAAAATTAGCTGTTTAAGTAGCGGATAGCAATTTAGGTAGCGGATAACGATTCTGATTTAACTGTTAGTGGATAACTGTTTAGATGAGCAGTTAAAATACATATGTTTGGTAAATTTTAGTTGTTAGATTAGTCGATTAATGTAAATTGACATAAAAAGATATTAATAATTTCCTAATTAATATAAAACTTCCAAAGGATATCTTTTACCCAAAAAAATATGAAACGTTACTTTTGAATATTAAAAGCTAATATTCTTACCTTTTCAAAAACATTATTTGAAACGTTAAATGTTACTTCAAATGCTAGTTCAAATACTAAGTTACAAAATATTAAAAATTAACTAATTAGTATATTAACTTAGTAAAAACGACAAACACTACACAACTTTAAGATTTTCTCTATAAGCAGTTGAGCAAGGGGCCAGAGTTGATCGACAACACGAAGTGGTAAGCAGACAACTCATTGGTTAGGTAGATTACACAGGAACCCCTTTCATAGATGAGAAAGGGAAGTAAATTAGACTACATTACTTGTCCTTCTTATCCAAAATCTAGTCTAGAACAAAAGTTTGAAGATGTGCATGTAGCATGCGTTCACGCAAACGAGTTTCCGCGGCGCAGTAACAGCCGTCAAATGTCCAATAAACAAACCAGTTTTTCAAATAAACTACACTCGACACAAGAATATAATTGTCAAATATAATCATCACATATTAAATTTTTAAAAAATGACATGAGTAAATAGTAAAAGAATGCTATAATTTATAAATTGTATAAAATTATCTTTTTAACAATACATTTGCCCAATTTGATAATTATGTGTATGATATGCCTTTGCGGATAAAATTGATCCGGTTAGGTTATTATTTTATATCCATCAATATAGCCGACAAATAATAGAAATGTACAATTCATAATCAAATCTAACTATTGAAAATTTGATGATTTTAAATTATTTAAAATATTAATTTTGATCAAAACAAGATCGAACTTAAGAGGTGTATTACTATAATACATATATCATCATCCATGGTTATATATGAATTATGACGTAAAGGTATATTAGATGTAGTTATCTATATACCACGGCTTCACTGCAACCATGCAGTAGAAACCCTGTTTACATGTCTTTATATGTTCTTAAGATCAAGACAGTATTAAAGTCATTATAATGAATAGTATCTTTTTAACTACTTCAATGAAGATACAAAGGAAATAAATTACAGATATATTAATATTATATTTTTAAAAATTTAAATTATAAGATTAATTGTAATATTTCTATAAATATTTTCGCTGAAATTTTAAAACCACATGGGTTTAAAACCTAGTTATTCCATATATTCCAACCCCGCACACAAACCAAACCTTTTATATCTTAAAGGGTTTTTATTGTGACATTACTATTAATTTTAGAGCATTCGTGCTTCACAGGAATTAGTAATTAATTAGCCATAATGGTTTATATTATTCTTCGTATGAACATCTAATTATACTTTAACCTTAAGATACTGACATCGAATATTTTGATAATTATTGAGCAATAAGTGTCCGATGAGTGTAGGATTCTTTCACAATTTTCAAATCTGGTTATTCTCTAAGGATGAATTCTTCACTACATTGCATTGCACTACACATATATTCCTTGTCCCATAAACAATTTTAAATGGGCAACTTGTTCATTTTGTCATTCAAGGAATATTATGCTAGTTTATTAGGGCGAAGAACACTTCATGAAGATCCTTAGGAAGAACACAAATTATTTTCATAATTGGCATGATTCTCTGACCAATTCACATATTAATTTTCTTTACAATGGGAATGCCCTCTTGCTTTATCAATTCATGTGTGACTTTTGTCATCTTTAGCAACGACATTTTGCGTGGCGTTTAATATTTTGACCAAATCAATATACTTACTGTCGATTTTCAGTGTTCGATAACCTAATATTTGAACTAGCATTTCAAGTAGCATTTAGCAAGCAACGTTTTTGAAGAACTAATAATGTTAGTTTTTGGGGCCTACTTAACATCGAATTAGTAGCGAATTTTGAACTCTAGAACAACTGGGCCATCAATCGTGCTCATTGCTTGTGGATTTTAAAGAAACTCATATTAGGGAGGTTTGATGACAATGCAAGTAATCAATTGTACATATCAAAAGCCTACCGTCAAGTAGTCACCAGATATGGTAAACTTGCTCAAGATCTATGTGTGTTTATTCCTAACAATGAAGAAGAAGCCAAGGTGATGCAGGGTCTAGGTTGGCCCCTAAATCTAAATTTAGTTGCATGTTTATTGAAGTTGTGTGCATTTGATGCTGCTCAAAATCAATGTGATTTGGCCTTAAAATTAGACTTGTTTAATCTTAAAGCTAGATTTTAGAGAGCCCAAGCTTTAATGAATTTGGATAGGGAGGAAGAAGCCCTTGATGATATCTAAGTAGCTATCATATTTGACCTACTAATGCTAAAGTGAGAAAGGAATTAAGTAAAGTTGAATGAATTTGTAACTCTACTCATGGACATGTACAACCACAGGGAGCAAGCCATAATGGTAAACAAATAGCAGAGATAAGTACGATACCATAAATTACAATAAGCTACATAATAGCCAGAACTACACATCTAGCAATTCTTGTGTCCTTGGGATCCAAAGGAAGGGCAAGTAGCTAGCAAGCTATTTAGAGTCTGCAACCTTAATCCTAGGCATCCATAACCTCCTATCATGAGTCGTGCCTTTCGTTAATCCTAAAGTCTTTAAATCGTCTGTAATCACTTTGTTCCAATACTTCCTAGATAGGTCTACCTCCATCCCTTTTATACTCCAAAAGAACAATCCGATCACATCTCCTCATTGGTGCATCGATGCTCCTTCTATATGCCCAAATTATCTAAATCTAGCCATTCTCATCTTATCTTTTATGTATGTCACTCTTACTTTATCTCTAATCACAATATGTCTACCCTATCCAATGTTATGTGGTCACACATCCAATGAATCATCTGCATCACCGCAACCCCCATTTTTTAGATTGAGGGTTTCTTGATAGACCAACACTTCGTGCCATATAATAATGCTAGTCTAACAACTATACGATAAACCCTCCCCTTTAATCTCAATGGGATCAATCACAAATGGGGCAAAAAAAAAAAAAAAAAAAAACAAGCATCTCTTACGTTGTTTCGTTAATCTTCTTACATGCAAATATAGAAATTCCAGAAACTGCCATACATACTCAAAACTGTCCAAGAGCTCTCAAATTCCAGGAACTATCAAGGAGCGTAATCAGAACTCCACTGTATTGATACACGAACTTAGACGCGTTTTTAGAGGCTTTTAATCTATCCCCTTGAATTTTCATGCACTGAAAATTCTAAAACCCTAGCCTATTGGCATTAATTTTTATCTTCGGTCAACTGTTTGTAAAATAATATTTAACACCCAAAATTCCAAAAATGCTCTTCACCATTGAAAATTTGAAATTATGAATCATTAAGAGATAAAACAAAAAATACTAGTGAAAATAGAAAATGTAAGAAAGTTAGGAGCATAATTTACAAATGAAATATTATAATTTATTGTGAAGAAATTATGAAAATCAAGAATCATAAATCTTACCAAAAGATATAATATGGATTGTTTATGTAATTATTTTGTAATCATGATCATTTTCTACTTTTGCTATTTTTTTAATAGTAATAGGGTTAGGATTTTTTGTTTATGTTCCTATTTCCCTTAAATTATATTAAATTGTTTATTTGAAACTTACATTTCATAATTTTCACAACATTGCCTACCAAAATTTATTCAAATCTATTTTCCCTATGTTCTTCTCTCTTATATTGCTGTGATTTAAATAGGATTTTTTAAAAAAATTTTATAACTGAATTATTGTAATTGTTAAATCACAATGGTGAAGGGTATTTTCGAAATTTGGGTTCTCAATGTTATCTTGTGAAAAATTAAAAAATATAAAACTGATGCAAATAGATCGTTGTTAAAAAAATTAATGTGTAATAGTTCAAGAGAGATAAGTATAAAAACCTCCGAATTTGCATCTTAGATTTAGTTACAATATTGATATAAGTTATTCTCCCTTCAAATAAAATCAACTTAGACGAATTTTCACATGTATACACTTCTTTTGACATGGCACATACTTCTCACGCAAGCCATCACCAAGCTGTGGAGTGCAACTGCACAAAAGTTGACACCGAACTTTGTACAAAATTGATTCTTTTTGTATAATAAGCTTATTGGACCAAATTGTTAAACATAAGTCGACCTTAAAGTTAATTTTGGTTTTGAGATTGTGGGTGTTAGATTTTCATATTAATTGAACCTTAAACAAACGAGTCATGCATATGAGTTCAAATGAGGTTCTAACCCGGAATCAATTGACAATGGGTGGGATAACTCACAAGCTTATATATATGCTAAAATCCTTTAATTTTATCAACGTGAGACAACATCCAATTTCATATTCTTGATTTTATCATTGTGGGACAACATCCACTTTCATCCTTCAACAGTGGACAATTTCCATCTTGAAGCTCTGTAATGATCGATATGGGAAAAAAAATGACTAATGTACTAGCACATTCTCTCGTTGATCAAAAGACGTTAATTAAGCATCATATTAAACCACCTAATTAAAATCATAATTAAGGTACGTGGAATCATTAAGGTGAATCATTTGGACGATTGTTTCAATTATATATATTTTTTACTCTGTTCTTGATGAGATGATCACAAAGATAATATTCATATATTATCTTACTAAAGGATAGTTTTATCGAGTACGGTACGTATTCGAGACTTCAATTCTAACTATCTATAAATACCTTCTGAACACATTCTATAATCAATACATTCTTAACCCTCAAAAGGCATTATCGGAAGAGGACGTGTTAGATTTTGGTCAAAATATCAGTATTTTTTTTCTTAATCCATCATTTTTTTTTAATTTGAGGACTATTAATTATTTTTTTCTTAAACTTATGGTTGAATTGGTTCTTGGATATGGTATCAAAGCCTTCCTCACTGAGAAGTCTCGAGTTCGAATATCAACAACTTTCATATTGATTTATTATGCAAGCTAAAGGAAGCCTTTGCAGTATCCACGCTTCGAGTCCAAAGAACATTAGCAGAAGAGGACATGTTAGATTATAAACATATTCCTAAATATTCAATCATCAGTTTAAACTTTTTGTTAAATTGGTTCTTGAATAAATTCTAATGAGGATTGGATAAAATATCCCTTTAAAAAAGAACTGAATTGCTCTTATAAGCTGTTTGTAATTGGTCGAACCTCGAACACAGCAAAATGATTATCTGTTTTGTAACCAGAGGTACCTAGCATTCACTACTTGCTATTTATCTATGTATGCATTTTTTTTGAAGCATCGATATCTGTTTAATTAAAGAGCCTTTACTAAGATGACCACAACTTAATGATGGCAACCCTTTGCATACTTTTCTTAGTCATTATTCTCTCCTATAATTTTGCATATATTCTTTTGTTTCATAATTCATCAGTGATCTCATATATGCATATAAAATAATTCAGCCCAATTGTTAACGAAACGCATAGCATCTTCTATCTTGTTTTGTTCTTACAATCTAGTTTAATATACATTTTTTTCCCAATGCGTTGTGCATTCGGTTAACCTAATAGTTCTATAAATCTCAAATTCAAGCCAGTCATTATATTTAAACATGAATTAACGTTGATAGCAGACTTGCTATGTGTCACGATTATCTCTCCAAAAGGCCAATCTGATGAGATATGTAGTGTTAACGCTTATAAGCCTAAGATCCTTCTATTACTTATCTGATGTGGGCTCTTATCCGTGACATTCTTTATCACCCAATCCATTGGCGCCCTCATCACAGCTGTTGAAGCACTTGGCGAGACATCGAAGTCGGGTCTGTATTGGCTTTAATAAGACTTACTATAGGACCATTACTCTCTCTACAAAAGATCGGTCTGATAGAATGTGCATCACCACCTCTTATAAATATAGAATCCTCCTATCGCTTATTCGATGTGAGACTCTTAACATCACTGGTGACCTATCTAATTACAAGATGTCATTACTAATGCCGTACTTTCCCCCCTAATAAGTGAAGTAACTAACGCGTTTTTCAAGATAAATAAGATAGAGATACACGCGTCGTTGACACAGAAAAGACCAAAGAGGACGCGGCGGTACGTGGGCTAGCAGTCTGTACGTCAACATCTGCTTTCATTTTCATGTTGATAACAGTCATCGTCATCCCTGGTACCTCAACACCTACTTGACGATAATATCATCTAGAACCCTACGTGGTTTGGATACATCAGAGCCTTGCGTGGCGTCCAAACTCTTGTCGTCCAAGCATGTCCTTTGGTTGGACTTTAATTATTATTATTCGGTACGTGAGAGCCTCCTCCTTTTATCTACTTATCACATGGGCCCTCTAGGGCTGCGAATTACATAATAACTCCTGGATGGATAAGAGAACTATATATCTTAATGTCTATTCATTAAAATATATAATGATGTTAACTAGGAAAGTTATTTGGAAGATTTGTGCACTAAAACATATAGAAAAGCTCATTGAGCATGACTTGGTGAGCAGCACGGTTTATTTTTGTGTAATGTTATATGCTTTAGTAAGCAAAAGTCTCCCATTTATAGTTTTCATATCCACCTGAAGGGGTCATATAACATTGTTCTTGGACATAGTGTTTTTTTAAAAAAATGGTAAGAATATAAAGTTTTGTTATGGTGTTACAGTTTATTAAGAATCTATAGAGAGAATAAGAATGTTATAGTGTAAAACATTATAACAAAATATAGAACTGAAGATTTATGAAAAAAATCTGTAGAAGTTGATTATCTCCTCCTATCTTATTATTAATATACGATATGATAATATGTGATTTGATTTGAAAAATAAAATGAAAAAAGATCTAGTTCCATTAAAATTGAAATTCTGTGTTGGACATGGGCATAAGAATGGTTGAGATCATGATGGACAGACTATGAGTCCAAGAGCTCAGAGATTATGGTATATCTTGGAACAATAACTTTTTTCTTGGAATAAAGATAAAGAATTCAGAGATTATGGTATATCTTGAAACAATGATCCTTTTTTGTCATAAGATCATGAGGTGGCAACTCTCACACAGTAGAGAAAGCTAACTAATACAATGGGACATGAAAAAGTTAAATCTTTTATAGGGTGTAAGTCATCCAATAAATTCGTGCGAAAAAAAGAATGTATATATAATCACTAGACCGATATAACAGAAGTTTTAAAATACTACAATTTTTCTTCAAAAATTTGTGTCCATAAAAATTCGAACCTTGGTGGAGATATGAAACTCAACCCATACTACCGGAGCAATAAAATGAGTAATGCAAATCCCTAATCAAAATAGATAAAAAGATTAAGATTTTTTTTTTTCCTCTTTTCTATGACACGTTGTGTGTGTGAGAGAGAGAGAGAGAGAGAGAGAGAGAGAGAGAAGACGAAGTGGTGATCAGTCCAACTCATTGGTTAGGTACCCTTCAATGGATGAGATAGATTACGTTGCCTGTCTTTCTTATCCAAAATCTAGAACAAAAAATTGAAGATGTGCAATGTGACATGCGTTCCACGCAAACGAGTTTCCGCGGCGCAGCAATCGTTGTCAAATGTCAAATAAACAAACCAGTTTTTCAAATAAACAACAGTCGAGACTTGACACTCGAACATAATTGTCAAATGTTCGACACTTACTTTAGGCGCGCTGCTTTCAAACATTTCATTGTTATCTAGCCTTTTCTTGTTGACGGCTTCTGTTTTTTTGCATTCCCAATCCTCCTCTGCTTTTAGGCCTACAAACTCTATCTCATGCTATAAGTGGTAGTCTTTTTATTATGTTAGACTTCTTCCAGAAGGATTCTCTATAACATTTGTCTTAATAATTACTAATATAATGCGGTAACCCGAAACATTACATTGTGTGTCCTGGGAGAGACTCTAAGTGTGCTTGAATGAGAACTGTTCTACCTAATTTAGACAAGTAGGTTTCTTTCCATTGTTCTAGTTTTGTAGTTGCTTTACTACTAATCTCTTAGAAGGACAACAGTGGAATATAGGAGATCCCCGATATTTGCCCAAAGATTCTCTGTTCGAAATATTAAACATTGCAGTTACTCGTGGCTTTTGTGTATTCGTGACATTACACGATAAAGTCACTACAGACGTATGACGATTGACTAGCTGTCTTCAAGTTGAATCGAAGAAATCGATGATACTTTTGAGTTTACTACAACTTTCTAAATTAGCTTTCCAAAATAGTAAGCATTCATCAGCAAAAGGTTGGGCAAATCTTAACTCCTACGCTAGACTTTGGAAAAATAGCTTTTTTAAAGAAGCATATGGTTCACAGCTTCCACAAATAAAATAAATATATGGGGGGAGAGGATCCCCCGTCTAATCCCTTTCGTTGGGGTTAAAAGACTATTAGATTTATCATTAACAATAATTGAGTATGAAGCTGAAGAAATGCATTCTCTAATCCATGAGTTCCAAGTAGGGTGAAACCCTAATTCTTAGAGGCTTTTTAATATAAAATCTCATTCGATTCTATCAAATCTTTTTCCGTATCTAATTTAAATAGCTACGCAAGCAATTTTACTTTGGAGGTTCCTAAATTTATGCATAATTTCATGCGTCGACAAAATATTATCATGAATAGATCTTTTGGGTACAAATGTAGCTTGAAAGGGTGAGATTAGACGGTCAAGAAGGGGTCTGAACCTATTAACTGGGATTTTCGAAATAATTTTATAAATTGTAGAGTATAGACTGATGAGTCTGTAATGACTAGTCTGTGTAGGACTATTCATTTTTTGGAATAAGAACACTAAAGTTATGATTAGTCTCTTTATGGATTTTGTCATTCATGAATGGCATGAATGGCAAAAGAATACAGTTGAAAAGATCATTCTTAATGATTTGCCAATAATTCTTAAAGAAATCCACCCCAAAATCTTCCGATCTTGGTGTCTTATCATAATCAACACTAAATAATGCATTTTTTACCTCTTTCAAATTTGGAAGTTTGATAAGCTTATCATTATCATGGTCTGAGCTAAGTTTCAAGAGCCCTAAGTTCGGTAATATTCTCGTAGTGTTATGCGTAGATTTGAATGTCTGCATGTAATTTGAATTGTGAAATGGACTTGTTAGCAATTATTTTCTGATCATCAATCCAAACGCCACAACCATCCCATAGTTTTATGACTGATTTTCTCTTTCTTCTGTCATGGGCCTGATTTAGAAAAAAACTTACAATTTCTGTCACCATTAGCTAACCATTATGTTCGTGCTAACTTCATCCAATATTTCTGGCTAAAGAGCACCACTTTTTTTCTCGTTATTTCAACAGCCATTGCATCTGAGAGTTAAATCTATGACCATTAGCGGTGGTTCTTACTCTTTTCTCCACATATTCAATATTTTGCGCGTTCTTGGCGAATTTATCATTGAAATTCCCGATGTTCCTTTTTGACCAATCTTTGAGATTATGTGTAATACTTTTAAGCTTCTGCTTGAATTTATATATATTGGTTCCCATGTGCTTACATCGCCAATTTCTATAGAAAATAGTATTAACATCTTGACATTTTGTCCAGAAATTTTAGAAAAAAAATGAAAAAGCATTAGCTTTTGGTAAATGGGCTTGAGTCAACACAATAATAGGACAATGATCAAAGCAATAGAAGTTACTATGTGTTTCATAAACATTGGGGTACAAGGTTCTCCAAACTTTTCTGATCATAGTTCTATCTAATCTTTTGTATATAAGATGAGTGTGAATCCCTTGTTTTCAAGTAAATAAGCGGCCTGAAACCTGAACACATTTAGCATTGATGGCAGATAGAAAATTATTTAATCGTTAAATCTGACAAGGACAGGAGGCTAGCCAACTAACTTTTCATTAGGACATAGGATTTCATTGAAATCTCGCACCAAGGCAAATCTATAATGCTATTTAACTTAAGTAGATGATTCCAAAAATCATTTTTATCTACAAGTTGTGCCAGAGCATAAATTCCTGAAATGACACAATGTCACACCTTATCTGGATCATGAACTAATATATGAATAACTCTAGTTTCCTTTAGTAAAACTGATGCATGGATAATATCATTATTCCAAAGAACTGCTATACCTCAAGAGTGATTAACTGGTGGTACAAAATCAAAATGTCCAAATTCTATTAGGGGAAGAATCTTTTATATGTTTGATTCATTAACCATAGTTTGTAATAAAAAAAGCATATCGAGCTTATGTGTTCTTGTCAAGAATTTAACCTCTTGTAAAACCTACATTTTGTAACACCTAGGACATTCCAACTCACAACTTTCATGAAAAATCCAATGCTTAAATAACCCCTTCTAGTGCATACATGGATTGATGTTAAGTCATTAATGACACAGATCTTACAGATATCATGCATAGAACATTTTGCGACATTCTTAAGTCTTAGAGGGCTAGGCCGCGAGGAAATCCTAGAAGGAATTTCCACATTCCCCCAAATCCTCGAGCTAAATACAAAAAATGAAAAATACAATAAAAACATACAAATGTGATTGTGAAAAGCCAAACAGAGGTCGTGATGCATTCAAACCAAGTCAATTTGCCAACATTGACTATGGACATGACAAATAGGAGCGAATTTGATGTCATCTTTATCAGACTGAAAAGAATGCAATGACAACCGTAAGCAATTAGTGTATGTCAAAAAAATTGTATTATACTTGTACAAGATATAGACCTTTTAATCGACAACTTGACAATTATAATACTTACTATAGTTTTAGCATCAAAATAAAAGTCCAAACCTTGTGATACAGGGAAACTAACAGTTATGTGTGAGGCACATGCAAGTTGTTAGATGATTGGCGGGAAATTAGTTAAGCTGTTATAAGTTTGTTATAGTCTTGATTTCTACATTTCTGTTGTATAAAGATGAAAATTGCAATACCATTCAATAGAAGAGAAATATACTGAATCTCAATTCTTCTCTCTCTAAATTCCTATTTTCTCTCTCTAAGGACTCTTGCATTCCTTAGAAGAGTTGTGCATCATCCTCAAGGAACACCTTCAATCATTTGTGATTCCTCCTGCATTGTTGCATCTGTGGTGTTAGAGCTTCCTGATCCTGAATTAATCAAAGATCATTGTTCTTGATCAGTTGGCTTGATTCTCCAACAGATCTATCTTACGCAACAAACACACACCTTCTCTTCCTTTTTCGTTGATTGGTTAGTTTCCTTTTTCGTTGATTGGTTAGTTTCTCGAATCAACCCAGCTACAACCCATTGAATTCAGGATCATCTTGAACTCTAGCCAGAACTAGGAGCAAGTCTAAGGCAAGCTCAAATTCAGACATGGAGAACCCGTTAAGAGTATTGTTGGAACAGCAACTAGAAGCCCATAATCAAAGAATTGCTTAGCTTCGAAGGGAACAGCAGCAAATGTTTGAGAAAATGCTGGCATTACTACAGAAAGAGAATTTGAATGAGGTAAATACAAACTCTCCTCGTTCTAATCCTAGTTCTGAGACTGGGGGGTTAGAAATACATTTGAATTCTTGCCAAGAATAGAGTTTTCAGTTTTCGATAGATCAAACCCCAGAAACTAGATCAAGAAGTGTGGAAGGTACTTTAGCTTATGCAAGGTACTCGAATCACGATGAGTTGACTTAGCATCCATTCATCTTGTTGGGAAGGCTTAAACATGGTTTGCTAGCTACATTGTTGTAAAGAAGGGGGTAGGTTGGGACGAGTTCATTATTGACATCTGTGAAAGATTTAAGGAAGACTTGGGAAGTAGAATAGTGGAAGATTTTAACAAACTCCAACAGATGAGGTGTGTGGATGACTACTTGGAAAAATTTAAGGAACTTAAATCTTTGATGTTGCAAAGAACGCCTATACTGCCCAATGATTTCTTTGTAGATAGTTTTGTGAGTGGGTTGAAACCCTTTGTAAAGGCTTTGAATTCCTTGAGTCTAGATGATGCTGTAAGGTATGCTAGGCTGTAAGAATTAAGATGCAGTAGAAGACCTGAAGTTGGCAAACAAACCTGCCACCATTAAAGCCCCCATCCTTTCCAGCTTCAAATCGACCCCGAAAGCTACTAACACAGCTTCTTCTTTTGCTAGTAATTGGGGAGGTAATGCTAGAGCTTACAACCAAAGTTTTAAACCTAGTAGGGTAATTACAGCAGCAAAAAGGGTAGAGAAAAATACAAAACAGCTATGCTACTTTTGTGACCAACCCTATGAGAGGGGTGTCAGAACAAGAAGACTCAATTGTTCTTGGTAGAGATACCTACTGTAGATGAAGACAATGAGTGTATTAATGACGATTCTAGGTTAGAAGGGAAACCTATTAGGTTTGATATGTTGGAGACTGACCCCTGCATATCATTACATGTAGCAAATGGGGTTCAGGGCCACCAAACAATGAGGGTCATAGGGCATTATGGCACAAAACCCATCCAGATCTTGTGGACTTTGGTGGCACCCACAACTTTTTAGATGTGGAATTGGCTAAGAAGCTAGGTTGTGGATTGGAACCTATCTCTCTACAACTTGTGACTGTGGCCGATGGTAGTGAGTTGAGGTGTCAGTATGTCTGTAAAAACTTTAGATGGAGACTCCAAGGAATAGAATTTTACTCATATATGTTCTTAATTCCCCTGGGCAGCTGTGCTGTAGTACTGGGAATTCAGTGGCTGAGATCCCTTGCAATCATTAAGTGGAACTTTAGACAGTTAAAAATGGAGTTTTACTTTGGCAACAAGGGGCATGTATTGAGGGGGTTAAGAGGCCCCAAAATTAAGTTGATTCAAGAGAAAAACTCATCTAAGGCTATAGATAATGTAGCTCATCTATGTATGCGACAATTATTGCCTCATAAGGTTGGAGAAACCATAGAAAGGGAGTCAAAAAAATCACCATATTGGTAATGTTTGGTCACGGATGCCACCCCTACATTTGTAGAGGTGACAAATTTACTACACCAATATGCTGATAAATTTTAGGAGCCAAAGGGTTTACTACCTAGTAGAGGAGTATTTGCCCACAGAATTCCACTCAAACCTGACGCTAAATCGATTAACATCAGACCTTATAGATACCCATTAAAGCAAAAACATATCATTGAGATGACAGTGCAAGAAATGCTTGACAGTGGCATCATTCAACCTAGTAGCAGCCCATTTGCTTCTTCTGTGGTTTTGGTAAGTAAGAAAGATAGATCTTGGAGGCTTTATGTGGATTCAAGGGAGCTTAACAGCCAAATAGTGAAGGATAAATTTCTCATCCCTATTGTTGATGAACCTATTGATGAGGTAGTAGGTTTTGTTATATTTAATAAGATAGATATAAGGTTTGGCTACCATCAATTAAGAGTGGCAGATGATGACATTTACAAAACTACATTCAAGACACACTATGGGCATTTTGAATTTCTTATCACGCCCTTTAGTTTAACAAATGCACCAGCAACATTCCAGGGGCTGATGAATCACATTTTCAGACCCTTTTTGAGGAAGTTTATATTAGTTTTCTTTGATGACATCCTAATCTACAACAAAGTTGTGGATGAGCACTTGAGTCACTTGCAGCAAGTTTTTGAGGTCATGAGGAGTAACTCTCTAGTGGCAAAAGAGTCCAAATGTGCCTTTGGAGTTCCAAGGGTAGAGTACCTTGGCCACTTTATTTCTAAGGAAGGGATTGCTACTGATCCAAGACAGGTGGAAGCAATTAAACATTGGCCAACACCTACTTATGTCAAAAGCCTCATAGGGTTTCTAGGATTGGCTGGATATTATAGAAAATTTATTAAAGGTAGCAGTACAAAGGTGGGGGCAGTACCTTAGTGGCCAACCATTTGTGATACTTACAGACCAGAAGAGTCTAAAATGGTTGCTTGAGCAAAAGATTTCAACACCATTCCAACAATTTTGGCTATCAAAACTAACGGGATTTCAATGCCATATACAGTACAGAAATGATAAGAAAAATGTGGTTGCGGATACTTTGTCCAGAGTGCAAGGAGCAGAGCTTCTGACCTTGGCTATCTCTTTAGCAAATTTCAATATATTGGCTCTTATTAAACAAAGTTATCTACTTGATAATAATTTGTAGTAGGTTATTCAGCAGTTACAAAAAGGCAAACGTGTCTCTCAGCTCGGTTTGTCAGATGGTTTATTGAGGTAGTAGGGCAAGCTAGTTAATGAACAGATGAGGACTTGAAACTTCAGATCTTTAAGTGGATGCATGACGCGCCCACTGGTGGCCATTCTAGCAGGGATGTCACACTCAAAAGAGTCAAGGGATTGTTTCATTAGCGGAGAATGACAAGGTCTACACAACACTGTATTAGGCAGTGTACAATTTAACACAGTTGTACGTATGACAACAACCCTTACCCGGGGCTATTACAACCTTTACAGAAGGTATGGATGGATGTTTCAATGGACTTTATTGAGGGATTACCTAAATCATTTGGTAAGGAGATGATTTTTGTAGTAGTTGATAGGTTCAGCAAGTATGCCCATTTTGTTGCCTTGGGGCATCCCTTTTCTACTATAGAAGTTGCTTAGTTGTACCTTGACAATGTATTCAAGCTTCATGGATGGCCACAAAGCATTGTGAGTGATAGGGATAAAGTGTTCCTAAGTGAGTTTTGGCAAACTCTCTTATCCATCCAAGGAATAAATTTCCTAATGTCTACTTCCTATCACCCACTGATGTGCAAACAGAGGTGGTGAATAGATGCTTGTAAACATATCTAAGGTGTATGAGTTGTGAAAATCCTAAGGAGTGGAGTAAGTGGCTTTCACTGGCTGAATGGTGGTACAACACCATCTATCATTCTGCCACCGGGTTAACCCCTTATGAAGTGGTTTATAACCAACTACCACCTATTCATTTACCTTATATTCCTGGAGAAACAAGAGTAGAAGCTGTAGATAGAACAATGGAAAAAAGGGAAGCCATGATCCAAGTGCTCAGATTCCATCTACTAAGGGCGCAACACAGGATGAAGATGCAGGCTGACAGACACAGGTTAGAGAGGACCTTTGAAATTGGTGACTAGGTATTATTGAAACTCTAACCCTACCAACAACAATCAATCCAAAACAAAACTAATCAGAAACTGTCACCAAGGTTCTATGCCCTTTCTAAGTGGAAGCTAAGGTGGGAAAAATAGCCTATAAACTCCAGTTACCTCAAGCTTCCCAGATTTACCCAGTCTTTCATGTGTCGCAAATGAAGCTATTCAAGGGTACATTGCCTAGCCAGCCTCATATTCCTAACTAGATGCATGGGACTAATGCTGAATCCTTGCCTATACCTGTGGCTATTTTGGAGAGAAAGTTAGTAAAGAAGGGCAGCAAAGATACAGTTAGATACTTAATACAATGGGAAGGGCAAAATCTGGAAGCTGCATCATGGTGGGATGCTGAGGATTTTGAATGTACGTTCCTAGATTTTGAGCCAGCATAGCTGATTCTGTTTTAAAGGGGGAAGGAAATTTGATGCAGGGAAATTAACAGTTATGTGCGAGGCACATGCCAGTTGTTAGATGATTGGCGGGAATTAGTTAAGTTGTTATAAGTTTGTTACAGTCTTGATTTCTGCATTTCTATTGTATAAAGATGGAAACTACAATACCATTCAACAAAAGAGAAATATATTGAATATTAATTCTTCTCTCTCCAAATTCCTTTTTTCTCTCTTTGAGAACTCTTGCATTCCTTAGAAGAGTTGTGCATCATCCTCGAGGGACACCTTCAATCATTTGTGATTCCTTCTGCATTGTTGTATCACCCTGAGAGGGTAATTCAGTAGAGTGTTCTTGGAAATGAAGATACAAATCTCTATTCACCAGGCAATGGATGAAGGTTGCCATACCAAATCGAAAACAAGAGTGACCTGATGCGCAATGACTCATAAGTGAACCTTCGGTGGTAATTAATGATCTTCTTGCATATAAAGGGAATATTTTCTAGTTCAATCAAAAGCATATCAAACAGGGCATTCTTGATAAGAATCATATAGTGAGGTTTGTGAACATTGTAAATAGCATCACAAAAACTTATCATGGAATTCACCATCAGCGGAGGCACAAAATTACAAGGAGGAGTCAAAAAACAAATTTACTCAACATGAAAGGAGCAAACTAAAATTTAATGTAAGTGGAATTATACTATAATTAGTTCTGATCAAGCCCACAAATTCAATCCTAGTTCTACTTCAACAAACATAAGGAGGGGGCATAAGCAGCGCTGCATGATGAGCCCAACTAAAATTCAAGAAAATCCATATCATTTCAAAGTGGTCAGTATAAAATAACCAAAAGTTAATGAGTTTAACTCAACAGAATAACATATAGCAAAGCTGTCATCTAAAACATTGACCTTAAAATTCCACTCAATTATAACCAAAATCATATCACTTAAGAAGTGGTTCACATTAAGAGGACAGTGTACATAAAGAACACCTAAATCTAGTAAAAAACAAACACTCCTAGGGCAAATGCAGTGAAGGTGATGCGAAAATGCAAAAGACCTCTTCGTAGAAATACCTTGAAGATTGAAAAGTAACCATGGCTATGCTTACAGAAGCATTCATCTTTTTCTTTAGCATGCCCAGTCACATCATCTTCCTTTTCTTGGATTGGTATATTAGGGTTTTGGGTTGAAGAAAACTTACAAAACTCACATTCTCTCTATCTCTCTCTAGAGGGTCTAATTTGCTCACTAGAGAAAACTTCTTTTAGTTTCATTTGTCCTCTCCATTTTCTTGTATGAAGCTGTTATGTTAATAAATATACATTTTATATCTAATGCTTTTGAACTATCTTGGTCAATAGTTTGTTCCAGTTGCGCTAGCTTATACACTTATATATATATATATATATATATATATATATATATATATATATATATATATATATATATATATATATATATATATATATATATATATATATATATATATATATGTATATATATATATTATATATATATATATATAATATATATATATATATATATATATATATATATATATTATATATATATATATATATATATATATATATATATATATATATATATATATATATATATATATATATATATATATATATATATATAGATATAGTACACACACACACACACACAACACACACACACACACACACACACACACACACATATATAATATATATATATGTATGTGTGTGTGTGTGTGTGTATGTGTGTGTGTGTGTGTGTGTGTGTGTTTGTGTGTGGGCGTGTGCGCGCGCGCGCGCGCGTATATATGTATGTGTATATGTGTCTCTCTCTCTCTGTGTGTGTGTGTGTGTGTGTATTGTTGGTTGTGGCCCAATTTTACCTCGATAGCTCAACGAAGAAGCAACCACAGCCAAATAAGACAGTTAGGGTTTTGCGGAGTTCATGCGGTTACTGCAGTTAGGGTTTACGGAATTCTCGCTCATCCTAACCCTTTATAAAGGGCTCTCCTCTCTTCTTTCAAGAGACCAGCAAGAAATACCTACAGAGTATTATGTTTCTACTTTCTTAGAGTTGTGAGAGAGAGATTATAAGAGAGGTTGTAATCTTGTGCTAGATCAAATCACACGTCGTGATTGTGGTTGCCCTTGTACTCTTCCTTCTCATAGTGGATTGTTTGGGCTCATCGTCGTCCGTGATTTTTTTCATATTGGGTTTTCCACGTAATTCTTAGGTGTTCTTGTTTTGTTATTGTTATCTTTGTTTTACTTCTGATTATCTGTCTCATCCTATCACTTTCACAAATTAAAGTCGCTTAATTTCCTAACAATTTGCTAATAAGTGGTATCAGAGCATCAAGTTTAGGAAGTCTTCAATTATGAAGGTTGATATTCAGAAGTTTGATAGAGAGATTAGTTTTAATCTCTGGAAGGTGCAGATGAGAGCAGTTCTCATCCAACATGGGTTGTGGAAGATTCTGCAAGGACCTCACAAGAAACCCGAAAAGTTAACTGATGAACAATGAGCGGCAGAGCAGAAGAAGAGGCGTGGATTGTTGACATACGAGGAATGGGAAGAACTGGAGTTGAAGATAGTTTCAGCTGTTCAGCTGTGCCTGGCGCCACATGTCTTGCGAGAGGTGCTCGATAGGGCAACTGCGGTGGACCCGGTTGGAGGAACTTTACATGACGAAGAGTTTTGCCAACAAGATCCGTTTGAAGGGAAGGTTGTACACTTTCCATATGGATGAAGGTACTCCTGTTCAAAAGCACTGGAATGATTTTAATTCTATTATTGTTAATTTAGAGAGCCTGAATGTGAAAATTGAGGATGAGCATAAGACTATTTTGCTTGTTGTGTCTTTACCCCCTTCTTATAAACACTTTAAGGAGTTTATGCTATATAGTAATTCTGATACTATATCATTTGAGGATATCAAGTCTAATTTGTTGTCTAAGGAGAAATTTGACCATAATATCCATACTGATCCGGCTGAGGGATTAGTTGTTAGGGGTAGAACAACTAAGAAAAAGGGGAACGGTAAAAGGAGAAAAAACTGTTCTAAGTCTAGGAATCCTCATTCAAAGAAGACCTACAATTTCTGTGGTAAAGTGGGTCATATTCAAGCTAACTGCTGGAAGTTGAAAAATAAGAAAGGGAAAGAGGAAAAGGAGGATCATGGTAAGAAAACTGCTACAGCTGATTGTGTTGTAGAGTCAGAGTCTGATGGTGATGTGTTGCTTGCTACTATGTCTTTGGCCACCACCTCTGGGAAGGGGTTAGGTGATGATTGAGTTTTAGATTCTGGTTGTACGTATCATATGTGTCCTTATAGGGACTAGTTTGCCACTTATGAGCTTGTTGATACTAGGATTGTGCTTATGGGCAACGATGCTGAGTGCAAGGTTACCGAAATAGGTACTGTGCAGATTAAAACCCATGATGATGTAGTTAGAACCTCATCTAAGGTTCGTTGCATTCTTAATATGACTCACTGTTTGATCTCCTTGGATACTCTTGAGACTAATGGTTGCAGGATTACTATGGAGAATGGTGTTCTAAAGGTGATAAGGGTGCCATGGTGTTGATGAAGGGACTGCGGCAGGGAAGCCTCTATATCTTGTAGGGAACTACAGTTACAGGGGCAACTGTAGTTTGTACAACTTTAGTAGATGTTAATGCTACGAGGTTATGGCATATGAGATTGGGCCATATGAGTGAGAAGGGGATGACTATTCTGAACAAGAAAGATTATCTGGGTAGCGCTAGTACGGGTAAGCTTGACTTTTGTGACCACTATGTGTTTGGGAAATAGAAGAGGGTAAGTTTCTCCACAGCGAAGCACCATACGCAGGGGATCCTTGATTATATTCATTCTGATCTGTGGGGTCCTTCGAAGGTTCCTTCTCTTGAAAGTAAGCACTACATGTTGACTTTTGTTGACGATTTCTCACGCAACGTTTAGGTTTACTTCTTGAGACAGAAAAATAAGACATTCTCCATGTTCAAGAAATTCAAGGCTCTGGTTGAGAACCAGACTGGGAGAAAGATCAAGAAGCTTAGGATTGATAATGGTCTTGAGTTTGTTGAGTTAGAGTTCAATGAGTTCTGCGCGGTGAATGGCATAGCTATGCGCAAAACTTCGGTTGGAAAACCACAGCAGAATGGAGTTGCAGAATGGATCAATAGGACTCTACTGGAGAAAGCTCGTTGTATGCTCTCTACACAGGGCTTTGAGATCGCAAAGCTTTCTGGGCTGAGGCTATTTCTACAGCCTTTTATTTGGTGAATCGTTCATCACACACCTTTATCGACTTTCAGATTCCAGAAGAAGTATGGTCAGGTAATCCTGTTGACTATTCTGTTTTGAAAATATTTGGACGTTCTATTTATGCCTATGTGAATAATGGGAAGTTAGCCCCTAGGGTTGTCAAATGCATGTTTATTGGTTATGCATCTGAGTCTAAAGGATATCGCATGTGGTGTTCTGAATCTAAGAAAGTTATTCAGAGCAGGGATGTAACTTTCAATGAGATTGCTATGTTATCATCTAGAAAGAATCCTGTTGTTTCTTCTACTAGTGCAGGTGATCAGGAGGATGCCAGTAGGAGTATGGAGACTGAGGTAGAGATTATTGCAGCTCAAGGTGGAGCTACTGATCAGTCCAAAAGGGAGGTTCAGGTTATTAAAATTGGTACTATCAGTTCTAATCAGTCTCAAGTGGAGGTTGATTATTCTACAGCTCGTGATCATCCTCGCAGGGAGATCAGGAGGCTTGCTCGCTATAATGATAATAAGGGACTGATAGCATATGCAATTTTAGTTGAGGAGATTTCTGAAAGTGTGGAATCTTCAACTTATTCTGAAGCAATCTCCTGCCCGAGTTCGCCTAGTTGGATCCTAGCTATGCAAGAGGAAATGGAGAGCCTGCATAAAAATCCGACTTGGGAAGTTTGTAAGCTACCTAAAGGTTGGAGAGCCTTAACTGCCAAATAAATTTACAAGAGAAATGAGGGTATTCTTGGAGTTGAAGATGCAAGGTGGAAAGTATGCCTGGTTGTTCGTGGGTGCAACCAGAAGGAAGGTATTGATTATAATAAGGTATTTTCTCCTGTTGTTAGACATACCTCCATTGAAGTGCTTGTTGCATTTGTTGCTTTATTTGATCTGGATTTGGAGTAGCTTGATGTAAAGACTGCATTCCTCCATTGGGAGTTGAAGAAGGAGATCTATATGAATCAACTTGAAGGTTTTGTTGTTCCCGGGAAGGAACAACAGGTTTGTAGATTGAAGAAGCCCTTGTATGGACTTAAGTAGGATCCTAGACAGTGGTGCAAAAGGTTTGATTCCTTTATGATTAGATAGGTGCGCAGTCGGTATGACAATTGTGTGTATTTCAGGCAATATTCTGATGGTTCTTTTATTTAGTTGTTGTTATATGTTGATGAGATATGCTGATAGCTTCCAAGGATAAGTCCTTAATCAGCAAATTGAAATCTCAATTCAGTGAGGAGTTTAAGATGAAGGACCTAGGTGCGGTAAAGAAGATTTTAGGCATGGAGATCCAGAGGGATCGAAAGGCCGGTAAGCTATACTTGTCTCAGGGTCGCTATCTCGAGAAAGCACTTGACAGGTTTAATATGGGTAACTATAAGATAGTTTCTACACCTCTTACTGCACATTTCAGATTGTCTGCCGAGTGTTATCTATAATCTGAGGAGGACATTGAGAGGATGTTTAATGTCCCTTATTTTAGTGCTGTTGGTAGCTTGATGTATGCTATGGTGTGCACTACGCCTGACTTGTCACAGTGAGTGTGGTAAGTTGGTATATGCATAATCCTAGAAAGGATCATTGTGAGGCTGTGAAGTGAATCATTCGCTATGTGAAGGGTACTGTTGATAAGGGTTTAGTGTTTCATAGGAACAAAGTTGCTACATGTGATGTTATAGGTTTTGTTGATTCTGACTATGCTGGTGATCTTGACAGGAGGAAGTCCATATTTGGGTATATCTTCACTTTGTGTGCAGGTGCTATCTCTTGGAAAGCATCGCTGCAGTCTATAGCAGCTTTATCTACTACAGAGGTTGAGTATGTTGCTGCTACTGAAGGTGTGAAGGAAACTACTTGGTTAAGGGGCTTTGTTACTGAGCTTGGAGTTCCACAGGCTACTACTGTAGTATTTTCTAATAGTTAGAGTGCGATTCACTTGACTAAGAATGACGCCTATCATTCAAAGACCAAGCACATCAGTGTTAAGTATCACTATATCAGAGATACAGTTGCTGTAGGAGAGATAGTTGTGAGGAAGGTTCATACTTCAGAGAATCCCACAGATATGCTTAATAAGCCTCTCCCTATAACTAAGTTCGAGATGCTTTGGCAGTGTTCGAGAGTTGATGTTACAAATTGATCCAAGGTGAAGATTGTTGGGTTGTGGCCCAATTTTACCTAAACGGCCCAACGTAGAAGCAACCGCGGCCAAACAAGGTAGTTAAGATTTTGCAAAGTTCGTGCAGCTACGACAGTTAGGGTTTGCGGAATTCTCGCTCATCTAACCCTTTATAAATGGCTCTCATCTCCCCTCTCAAGAGACCAACAAGAAATACCTACAGAGTATTCTGTTTCTACTTTCTTAAAGTTGTGAGAGAGAGATTATAAGAGAGGTTGTAATCTTGTGCTAGATCAAATCACACGTCGTGATTGTGGTCGCCCTTGTACTCCTCCTTCTCATAGTGGATTATTTGGGCTCCTCGTCGTTCGTGGTTTTTTCCATATTCGGTTTTTCACGTAATTCTTGGGTGTTCTTGTTTTGTTCTTGTTATCTTTATTTTACTTCTGATTATCTGTCTCAGCCTATCGCTTCTATAAATTAAAGTCGCTCAATTTCCTAACAATTTACTAACATGTGTGTGTGTGTGTGTGTGTGTGTGTGTGTGTGTGTGTGTGTGTTTCTTCAATGTAATGTGTGATTTTGAGTTCCAGTAATTTTTCTTCTAGTCGAATGTCATACTTCATCATGTCGATTAGAGAATTTTCTTTAGTTTGGACAACTAGATTAAGGAGCAAGGTAAGTTACCCATGATGAAATATGTATAGAAGGATTCAAGGCCCGAAGACAATTAGCTGATTTTTATAGAAGCATTGCTTGCAACAGTAAAGGGATTTTAGAATTGAGTGCACTTATGAGGAGTTATTAACTGATAAACATATCCTAGTTAAGATTCAGGTCTTGGATCAAATTAGTTATTAAGGTCTTTAGATTTAAATGGAAAACTTCAATTCGGAAGACAATCTCAAAAGATTTTGTGGTGAGATATATACTTTTATTTAGGTAGTATTTGGATAGAGGAAAAATGATTTTCCAATTTTCCATTGTTTGGCACAATAGAAGATGCAAAACTATTTTCCAAGGAAAATGATTGTCTCCCCAATGGAGGAAAATAATTTTTTTTTTTTGTAGAAGATAGGAAATTGATTTTCTCCCTTCAACACTACTAAAAAATCAGCTTTTTTCGACGGATTTTCCGACAGAAAAAGTGACATTCTCCGTTGGAAAAACAATTTTCCGACGAATATTCCGCCCGATAACATCCGTTGGAAGAAGCCGGTCGGGAATGCGTTCCGACGAAAATTGCAAGTCCAACGGATCGCTTCTCTGACGGAATTGAGGCGGCCGATGGACTCATCCATCGCATGCAAAAAAAGCTTGGAAAAAAATATCAAAAAAATTAATTTCTTTTGTGGATTCCGTTGGAAATTCCATCGGAACCCGTCGGATTCCGTCGGAAATTCCGCCGGAATCAGTCGGCATTTTTTAATTTCATTTAAAAATATAAAAAATATATTTTTCAACTGCAAAAATATTTTTCAATGTATATAATATACAATAAATTCTCATCGTTGACGTTAAATTGATATTAGCATTAAATTATCCTCACTTAATAAAAAAAATTATATTCTTTAATAACAAAGTACAAAATCGAGAATAAAATATTATCCTAACAAACTAATATCAATGTAACAAACTAACTATATAAACTACTAAATTTACATAATTACATGCAAATTAATTATATAAATTATTAAATTCAATATATATACTTAATTCACTATAAATTTGTACAAATTACACATAAGAAAACCTTCTCAAAAAGTCGACTATGAATGACAGCGATAGGATGGTGGCAAGCGGCGGTGGGGCGATGGCAAGCGGCGTTGTTCCCTCTCTCTCTATCTCTCTTTGTTTTACAAAATGAGCACCGAAAAAATAAAGTATTGAGCGAAATTTATAAGAGAAATTCCGATGGAATACTCCATCGGAATATTTTAAAAATTTTGAATTTTCCCTCAATTCAAGTCAGAATTCCAGCAGATTTGTCAAAATCCGTTGGATTTCCATCGGAGATTCCAACAGACCTATTTTTAGTCGAAATAAGCCAAGTTTTTAATAGTACAAGTCTTTGACGATATAGTCAGTTGAAATTTAGGCTCAAAAGTCGATTCAATGGTTTGGAACGAAACTTGACTATCCGATGTGTAAGATTAAAATAAACCTAAATCTAGATTTTGAGTTCAAATTACTTTCATTTGGTTAACATTTATCTCCGTCATGATAATTTAATCAATAATTTTTTGCCAGTAAAATAATTTAGTTGATTCGCCACGGGAACAATTTCAATGGTCTGGATTAAAAATTGATCTTCGGATGGAAAAGATTAAAATAGGCTAAAATTTCAATTTTGAGTTCCACATTCTTTCATTTGGTTAACATTTTTTTCCACCCCGACAATTCAGTCGATAATTTGATATTATTTTCACCACTAGAATAATTTCAACAGTTTACATCAAAACTTGATCATTGGATAGAAAAAATTAAAATAAACTCAAATCCAAATTTTGAGCACGATATTCCTTCATTTGGTCAACATTTTTCTCCGCCACGACAATTTAATAAATATTTTTTATCATTTAAACTATTCAGTTGATACTTTTCATCACTAAATAGATTTCAACTGTTTAGATCGAAACTTGATTATGCGATGAAATATATTTAAAAAAAGCTCAAAGATGAAGTTTAAGCTAAACATTCATTCATTTGATCAACATTTATCTCTACTACGACCATTCAATTGATATTTTTTACGACTTAAACAATTCTGTTGATATTTTCCTCTTTTTATAGAAAATGATTTATTTTGTATCAACCGACGGAAAATATGGTATAAAAATCAATTTTCCTTGAAAAATGATATTCCTTCCAACAAAAGAGTACCTTAACCTTTTTCAATTGCTGGATGAATATAAAAATACATCAAGTGTGTTGAAAGCACAATAGTGAAGGCCTTAAAGAAGACACACAATGATAACGAGAGATGCCCTCGTGACTATGACAGCATAAAATTTCAAAATATCATCAACAACAAAACGGCCAAACTAGCAACCACAAGAGATGATGGCCGCACCTATAAGTACTTGTGCTTTTTATCCAAGTACACAACCTTAGCTTTAAAACTTGCAAAATATCTTCCATAACTTGGATGCCCAAAAAGAGAACCTCCGATGCCCTCACTCCAAAATCCATGGCAAACCCTCCATAAAAGACCACGAGTTTCAACTGTTAAAAGGATCAATTTTGTGTCAAAACTTAAAAATAGTTTAAGTTTACTCAAATTAAAAATTGTATTTCTACACTAAACTGTCAAATCATGTCGAATTCAAGTTAAATTTGGTTGTATTTATATTTCTCTCAATAACTTGAGCTTGGGGCTCCATGTGTTATAATGTTGAATCAGATGTTCCCAACTCTAGCCACGACAAAGTCCTCTTACGATCTATTCTTTTCATTGGGAATTAAGGTTGAGAAGTGTTGAAATTATCGACAAAAAGAATAGGAATTGAAATGTATAACTACCAAATTAACATGAAGATGCACATACCTCGTCCCTTAAGGGTCCGTTTGGGAGAAGAGTAAGTTAGAGAAGTAAGAGTAAATGAGAGTAAGGAGTAAGAGTAAGAAAGAGTAAATAAGAGTAAATTGTCTACCCTTGTTTGGGAGTTTATGGAGACTAAGGACTAATTCTTGTTTGGAAGAATAGGAGAGTAAATAAGAGTAAGTTAAAGAATTGATGCATATGCCCTCATTAAATAGATTAAATATATTATACTTAGATTTTGTGGGCGTAAATATGTAAAATTCACCTCCTTACTCCTCCTTGCTCTCTATTTTGGAGAGTAAGAGAATGAACGGCTAAGAGGAGCAAAGAAGAGTAAGAGTTACTCTTAATTACTCCTCCTTACCCTCATTTTCCTCCTTACCCTCATTTTCTTACTTCCAAATAAGGGTGAAGGGGAGTACTTTCTCTCCCTTGCTCCCCTTTACTCCTCCTTCCTCTCTATCAAACAGACCCTAAATGTGTAATGTCGAATTAAGCACCAAACTGACATATTTGGTTTGCTACAACCCCAAACAGGGCTGGGCTTATGCCCTGCATGCTTGTCGGGTCGGCCCAGTAGTATGCCCCATTTTCACCTTAAATTAATTACTCCATTGCCCGGCCCATTTATTGGCCCAAACACCGTCCATGAAAGTCGGTTTCCCCCATTATTTTAAAAAAAAAAAAATACAAAAAAAGAAGCACCCAGAAAGTGAGAAAGCCACTACGCATCCTTAATTGCCATCTAGCTTTTCTATCTGCCAGCCACTGAAATCGCAAAGAGAGAGAACCGCACAACCCTCCGAATTCTCCACACACAGAGAGAGAGAGAGAGAGAGAGGAAGGTTTGGCAATGGCGTCGATGTGTGTATCGGCCTCCACAGCCGTCGTCGTTCCCTGGGCGCCGCCGCGGCTTCCGCCATCGCCACCGTCATCGTCATCGTCATCGTCATCGTCATCGTCGTCGTCATCGTCGTCGTCGTCTTGTGCTTCTTCATCTTCGTTAAGATGTGGTGGTGTTCGCCGCCGCTCTCATGTGGTTCGTATGGCTCCCGAAGAACAGAGGACCATTCGCCGTTCTCCCCTCGATTTCCCCATCGTATCTTTTTCTCTCTCTGTCTCTCTATCTTTATCTCTCTCTTTGTCTTTATGTTTATCTTTTATCTCAAGATTTGTTGGTAATCGTTGCGTTGATTGATAGATTTTAGCTTAATCACTCAAATTAAGATGCGCGATTGCGATTTATGTTTCCATTTCATTGAATAGTCATGTTTCGCTGTCGAACAAACATCTTCTGCCCTCGCTTAACCTCAGAACACATGAAATATGACATGGTCCTGGCTCTAGGAAGAAATTGACTCATCTAATCAGTTGTAATGAATCTGTTGTCTCTAGTGATGTTTACCTAATGCATCCCAGAAGCGTTCAATGTGAAATTTTATTGTTAATTTGAGCTCCCTGGTTGTGGTTAGGTTTTTCTTTACTTCCTTTTTTTTGGGTGCTGCATATTGGTTGTTGACTTGTCATAATTAGGCCTTGCTTCTCCATAGTAGGGGGCATCGGAGTTGTTCCACATGGAGGTTAGACTATTAGTGTTATCTACTGGTCTTCCACGTTGGAATTTCAGGGTTTTGATTTTTTTGGAGCGTGAATATGTGATTGCTGTTATTCTCCACAATCCCCAGCCTTCTTTCCCAACGAAGGGGGAGGAGGTGGCAAAAGGTCTCATGCACGCTTGAATTATTTTAAGTGGCTGTGTGGGGTGCTATTGGGGGGGGGGGGGGTTTTGGGGGGGGGATGTTGAATGAAACGGGAAACGCATTGGGAACAATCCATCGAAGTCGCTAAGGTGGTAGCTATTTTTTGATCTAATTGGAGATTTTTTCTTTGGGTGTTCAAGTGGAGGAGGTTATTTGATTTTTTCTGTGGGTCGTATTTGTGGCTTTTACTTGTTACTCTTTTTATAATTTGTATTCACTATGGAATTTCACTATGGAACATAAGCAAAGAAAGGACTTTGGCTAGTATGTGGGAAAATCATGAAGTTTGCCACGACACCCTAGAGGAACGGTAACGTACTCCCTAATTCAATTCCCATAACTTTGTCTGTCTTCATGACATCTCCCTTTTAACGCCAAAACTAATCTACATATGACTTGCCTCTACCTGGAGCGGGACGGGGAGGGAGGGGGTTCTCCATTGCCCTTACAGACGGAAATAGCTGTGTACCTCTGAACTTACTTTGCACATCCCGTGTAGGTTGTGCATTATTTTGCTGCCTATTGACTATTCTCCCATTGAATGTGTAGTATGCTGTTGATTGCGTGGAACTCTTCTCTATTCTTTTATACTTTGCACTGTGTGGTTATGTCACATCACCCCCCCAATCTCGAAAAACGAAAAGAACCAAAAAAGGCTGAGTTTCATCAGTAATTTGGCATATCTGACTGTGGAAATGGTAGGTAACCTGATCACATTGTTGGGTCTAGGATAATTTTGTAGCAGATTGTATATAATATAGAGCATGTTGAAGATTCGAGGGCTTTGGTGTAATGCAAAATGTTCTGCAATTTCTCCAATTGTCTCTGATGCATCAAAAAACCAAGTGTGCCTTTAATTTTCATTTTGACGCTGAACCTGATTGTCCTTTCTTTACAGGTTCCTTCCATAGCACACGTTCCTTGATTCCTGGCATGGGTGTCTCGTTCTTGTTTTCTTTCAACATGGCTTTGATTTCTACGTTCGGCATGTGAAAAGTGCTATTTCTTATCCTCACATGTAGATATGCATTTCCTAACGTGCACAGCTTTACATAAGCAGATCTTATCCTGGCTGAGGGTAGAGAGACAAGCTGGTTTTGCATGTGGCAGTGACTAGTGACCTGTTAAATAATATGCAGCTGTTCGGGGGTGGTGTGAATCAAATGATTTACAGCAATTTTGTATTTTTAGTTTTTTGAGAAATCGGTCGGTGGGCTAACTATTAAGTGTTAAACGGAACCTTTATGATGTGTATTGCCTGTACGGAATATTGAGTTGCCATGTCATAATGCCAATTATATAGTTCTTTGGGGTGTGAGAGGTAGAATAGATGATGGACAATTCTGTGGAAAAAAGCATCTAGGAGAGATTGCTGTTCTTTTGGTGATGGTTACGGCATTTTCATTTATAAGTTAGAGACACTTTTACAAGGACAGTAGTGTGACTGCTTGTTACTTCTATTTTAGATTCTGAATGGCTCTAGGCGTTGTCTTTGGTCATCATTCTACATTTGTTCCCCTCTGCCTCAAATTATCTTTCTTTTTTCCCAGATTAAGGCAAACCATCAAACTTATGCCCATATCATTAGCGTACTGTTTGTTCTGTTCAAAAACCGGTAGAAGTGTAACGTACAGAGAATGTCGAATATGCTCCCCCCTCCCTGGGCGCTGTTTGGTTAGGGCCTGGGGGTGACAGGCATTCCTTCTGCTCCCAATGTGTCTTTCACGTAAGCACGGTTTTGCCTGGTAAAAGATCTGGTAGGTCATAGAGCAAGATAAGAACAAGTATTGATGGTAAAGATAGAAGATTTACCATTAGCTGCAGTTCAGACAAGAATTGCATATGGTTTTTCTCTGTGCTCCGATTTGTCTGGTCAACTCTGGGTTTTTGCTGAGAGTTGATCCGTGTGGATTTTTCTGGATGTCAAGAGATGTTGAAAGGATTCATTATATACTTCTGACATTTTTGCTGGGACATTGGATATGTGGGAGGGAATGTGCTCTATCTTTCTAAGCTGGCTGGATTCCTGTGAATGTTAACGGTGCTCTTGTGACTCTGTTATTCCAACAGATTGCATGGGTGAGCCTTCCATCAGAATGTGCATACGAATGTGGTGGAGCCTATACGTGAATGAGTTCTTCCAAGCCCCTTTTTTTTTGTTTTTTTTTTGGGGGGGGGGGGAATTGAATATGTGGGTTGAATTCCTCGAGTCCTAGTTCATGCAACTCAACCTGCACCTTTCTTTTGGAGCAGTGTTCCCCTACAAAGTTAATATTGTAATTGCTTGACAATTAAGTCATTTGCTGAGCTTGCTTATCGCACCTCATTGAAATTGGAATGTATCTGCTTGCCAGGAGTGGGAAAGGGCTAGGCCTGCCAGACGACCAGACATATTCCCGAAATTCAGCCCAATGAAGACTCCGTTACCAGTTCCAGTGCCAGTAGATCCGCCGCTGGAAATTGAGGAAGAAGAATATGAGGGAGAAGAGGAAGAGCAAAACCCTGACCAGGAAGAAAACCCTGAGAATCAGGAGTAAAAGAAAAAAATGCAGCTTTAGCTAATAGAAAATAGCGAAAGGACTGTATTATTTACGAAGGTCATATTAATTGCATCATGTCTACCGCATGAATCCGGCAGATGGTCTTGAAGGTGGGGAAGAGGGGGGGGGGGTTGTGTTATCCAGAGTCCGTTTTTAGGATGATGATGGGAGTTTGGCAAGGTAATTATTGTGTTGGTTGACCTGTTTCTGAGGGACCTTAATTTTGTAGTGTTTAAATCGGTAATTTCCTCCTTTTCTTATTGCCGACATCTGTTTATGGCGTCCTCGATTTTGTTATGTACGTTGATTATTGTCAAAGTTTTATGTTGCCGGCAGTTAAATGGGTTGAAGGTGGTAAACTTAACCAGGATATATGGTGCAACAAGCACTGCCGAGATATCTAGAGTACTTTTGAGAGTGGAAATTGTTACGTATGTTTGCATAAAAATTAATTATATACCAACTGCCAAATAAAATCAGTACTGTCAGCATATTTTCTGATTTTCAGTATGGCCTGCTCTTTGTGGCGGTCGAAAAATTAATTATATATCAACTGCCAAGTAAAAATCAGTACTGTCAGCACATTTTCTGATTTTCAGTATGGCCCGCTCTTTGTAGCGTTTTTCGACTGAACTTATTGTGCAATGGGATAATTATAAGCAGGTTAATTATTAATTGTGATGTAATCAAATGATTTTTTTTTACAATAAATGAGTGTTGCTCTTGGAGGGAGAAATAAGTGGGTTTTCAAATTGATTCTGATGCAAATTAACATCAGTGATGTAGTTCAAGTTGAAGACTCATTGGATAGTTCATATGTGGTAGGCACAAGTCAGACGTGATTCTAGGGTGAAAATTTAGTGACTTTATTACATTTTTAGTATTTTCAAATATTTGTAACCCTAACATGGTATAGGTGTACTAATTGTGTGTCACTGTAGGATTTGTTGTAGTTGCCGAGGGTGATGAAGATGTCACTGTAGTGCCATAATGTTTGGCTATTGTATACTCGTCTCTGATGAGGTAACATTCTTGAAGGTTCGGTGGTTGCGAACAACATTATTGTTTACTTAACCGCAGTGTTATGTTTATCGTGGTACGTAATTGCTAAACCTGGTGTACGTACTGACTGTCTTAAAGGACATGACGAGTGCGTGGAGATGTGCTCCGTGGACGAGGATCTGTCATAATTCCAGTCGTGATCTTCATGCCTACTTTCATGGTGACATTGTGGAGGTTGAATATATAGCACATGGTTTGGAAGGGGCAGATAGAAGAATGCATGTACTTGCTAGCGGCAAAATATAATAAATACCTTAACACTGTTAATCTTTCTAAATAAGTAAATAACTGGGTACGTATGGTAATGAATTCCACTCAATTTTCGAAAATATATTACGCCAATGGAACTGTGTTCAAAGACTACCTGCATTAAATAGGTATAGACCAATGCATGTAAGGAGCATGTTAAGTTAATAACGAAAGATGTTCACCCCGTTGAAGATAAATATGAGTACGAACCTAACGAAGACCACACACATCTCCTACCTCCTCAAAGGCGGCACAATGTATTGTTAGTACATGTTATTTCAGATGTTGGTGCAAGTAGAGATCATGTGAATGAAATGTTGAATATGAACATAATGACATGGAAGGACCGAACTGCTATTATTGTACGCTAAAAGAGACATTGCGATAGGTCTAGTTTGATAAAGTTTATTTGTATGAAGTTAAAAAATTCACTGCCAACCACTCCATGCCTTCAGTATTTAAGTATGTGTTTAGTTGTTGGCTCCAACAAATGTCGTACTTAATATAACTGTATAAATAAGTTGCAATTATATAGTTGGTAGTTAGATTTAACCGTAACAAATATGGCAACGTGTTTCTCCAACAAGTGATGAAGACAATACACATTTTATTAAATCTCCATCATTGGCAGTACACTATATTCACTCATTTTTGTATTCGAACATGGTATTATGTTCCAAAGATAGCAATAGTTCAATGCAACATAATTTATCGTTCCCTGCTGTATTCCATCCCAACGTTAATGGCGTCCATCACCTTCATTAATGAGGAAGCAGCTATTGCATTGACCTTTTCGCTAAATTTAGTTGGATGGAGGGTCCAAATTTCATCCCCATCGACAACCTAACATTAGAGTTTTTCATAGATTTCTCCTCAACTTTGATGATGTCACATTGTCACCTGCCCACATTTGTGCAAATTTAGGTGCATGCTTCCCTGATTGGTACATGTTTCAACATAAAATAAGAGAGTTCAGCTCTAACTGGATCCAACAACAACGACGTTGATGTTTAGTGACGACTGATGGTAGGTCACTGTTACGAGTTCAACAACTTGGTACAAAAGAAGGAATACTCAAGAAGTTCGACATAGAACTTATCCCTACATTGTCAACCACCCCATTGATGGCATTTGCAATATCTCAATTTGTACCGACACATGAATTCTACGATTGGAGTGATGACACGTACGTGCACATCCTGCAGAAATGTGTTGCATGACAGAAGATCATTTTGGAAATTAACGATATTAGATAGGTTGTCACAAAGGCCACCAATTAAACAGATAACTCATCTTCACTAATGACATATTTGCTGAGCATATTCGATCCCGTATGCCACTTGAACTACCTATATAGGATCATTCATCAATCATACATACATAAAAAGGTGTGCATATGCACACATTGTCCATTCAATCGTTCAAATGAACTCCATATACCTGTCTATTATTCATTGCTTACGACGGTAAATATTACACAAGTAGTGGGTGAACAACGATTATGAGTGAAACCACTGCACCTATAAGAAATGACATCTTCTCCTCCAGTCCAACAGCACACAAAATTTTTGTATTGAGCTGTATTGTGACATAAATGTCAATTTCACAAACTCCAACAAGGGATACCATGATGGTGTACAATTACTACACACCATGCACAAATGGGTTAAAAGCATGTGTAATTACTAAAATGTGGACCAAACCATCATATTTTGCCGCTAGCAAGTACGCGCATTCTTCTGTCTGGCCCCTTCAAACTATGTCCTAAATATTCACCATCCAGAATATTACCATGGAAATAGGCATGAAAATCACCATTGGGATAATGACATATTCTCATCCAGGGAGAACATCTCCACACTCGTTATGTCCTCCAAGACATTTAGTACGTACACCAGGTGTAGCCATTGCATACCACGGTAAACATAACACTGCAATTAGATAAACAATAATGTTATTTGCAACCACTGAACCTGCAAGAATGCGACCTCATCAGATAAGGTTGTACAACAACTAAACATTATGACTTTAGAGTGACATATTCATTACCCTCGGCGGCTACAATAACAAATACCATAATAATATACAATTAGTAGACTCCTATCATATTAGAGTTACAAGTATTTAAAAATATCAAAAATATAATAAAGTCATTAGGTTTTCAGCCTGGAATCACGTTCGACATGTGCCTGCCACATACAAACTATCTAGTAAGTCTTCAACTTGAACTACATCGCCGACGTTAGAGGTGGGTAACGGGCTAGGTATTCATTGGGTCAAGTAGGTAGGCCCGTTTAAAATAGGATCAATAAAGGGCTGAATCAACAATGGACGCGTCAACAATGGGCCGACCCATTAAGGCATATTAACGGGTTGGGTCTGCTCGGCCCATTAACCGCCCGTTTAGTGGTCCATTATTTTTTCAATCATACTTGACGAACTAGTTTACACGTTCCAATTAGTTAAACTTATTACCAACTCTTTAGATATAACAACAATTATTATATATAATTTTTTTGTGTAATTTGTTCCATTTTGAAACGGGCGACAAGCAGGTCGCTCATGAGTCGACCCAACCCGATCCATTTATTTGCACAAAAGGTCCAATCCGACCCAAATGATTAACGGGCCGACCATGACCCAACCCAGTCCACTTTGTAAACGGATTGACCCGACCCGGTCCATTACCCACCCCTAACCGATGTCAATTTGCATCAAAATCAACTTGGGGATTACGACATGTCCTCCTCAAACCATCATTGCGCCCCATATAAATAGCCATATTCTTCATTTCCATTGAAAACCATCCTCACATCCATATACGCATCAACTGGCATTAACATTTGTTTGTCATGCTTCAAGTTGTAGCATACTTTGTGCTCCGAAAATCATCACCTATATTTTCTGTCAACCATTCTTTGCACCTTCTTTACCCCTTCTCCCTCATTCACTAGCATACATTTCCTTAACCCTCCATCGTAGGTTAGTTTCCCATTGCCACCTTCCTCCAACACTTCCCTCATAACACATACACAACTAATTCCCTCCCCCTTCCCTGGCTCCTATAACAACACCGTTTACATTCATTTTACATGATCATCACAACACCCACTCCCATCAACCTCTCTAATATTTTGGTATTTGTCTTGCATGGATTATAATAACAACAATTTGTTAGCTCAAACATCAGTGCATCATTTACTTCTCACAAATAGCTCACGTTGTTCCAACCCCTATAGCCATCGATTTACCTAATTACTAAACTATATCTACCATGGAATACAATTAAGGTTACCCTGACTTGTAAGTACCCCTATAATGGCATTCCATCAGCATTATCAACCTTTCACCCTTTTTTTATAACATGTTAATTTGTCCCCCCGAGTATACTATTGCCTACCTCACATCTTATCCCGTCGCACTTGCATTTCATATAAAATTCTATATACGTATTCGCAGTATTTGTTTTCTTTTTTTAAGAATAGCTGCTTTCCGTCACATTTTTATGGTACACTACCCTCACTATATTTCCATGCATTTTGGATTACACAACAATGACACCTCTATTACCATAGTAAACAATCAACAAAATCATGCCATACATATATATCTGGTCAATTACCACCCATAAGAACAATAACAAGAACAATAAGCACATTCTACTGATATATAACTGACATTTATCACCAAGTATATTAAACCTGTTCTTTACCCAAATACTTTTAGCGGTTTACTATCTGCCAACTTTCCAGTCCCTCTTATTCATGCGAATCGATCACCCTCATCATAATCTCTACACCTTCATCATAAAAATTACAAAAGTACAGAAATGATTGATGGAGTTCTGAAGTTGAAGGTGGACTTCCATGCTCCTTGCCTCATTCCATTTTTTTTCACCCATTTGTAGATTCATGTTGAAAATCACCAAATTCATCCCAAAATTACTTCCCACTTGCGTAAACAATGGAGAGGTTGAGAGATGTGGTGGAGCAGCAGTTGTATGAAGAGAAGGTAAAGAGGTGATGTCCTTGCTGAGGTTGAATAGAGAAAAACAGAGCAAATATGAAAGCCCCAAATGTTTTCGGTGGCTTCTTTCTCACACCTCCTTCTCTTTCCTCTATTAATTTCACTAAGGATAGTTTGATAATTCATCTCTCCATTGAAATTTGACCCACTTATTTTTTTCTCCCAAAGCAACACTCAATTATTGCCAAGAAAAATGATTTGGTTGCATCACAGTGAATGATTGACCTTCTTGTAACTTTTCAATATGTAAAGTGAATATGAAAATTATAAAATAAGCTAATGCTATCTCCGCCCCCACGAAGAATGTTTCCATTGACATTTCACATTTTTTAAAGCAACATTTGGACCCTTCAAAAATTATTTAATCTTACAAACATTTTTTTTTTTTTTTGGGTAACTACTAGTCTTCTACCGGTAGTCACAAGGTAAGTCAATGTAAACTTTGAGAAATTAGTCGTCAAAGTTCCTAAACTTCAACGGTCTCAAAAGTCAGATGAGGTCTTCTTTGGAATGGAGTGAAAGAAATCGAGGCTTACGTACGCTCCAATGCACATCCCTAATCGCCGCGCCTCTCGTTTACACAATCAGTGCTAAAAGATAATTTTATAGTAGTGGGAACTTGGAAAGAAACCTCCACCAGCATGCTACAAAAATTGCCAAAAAAATTGCCATTCTCTCGCAACAAGAAGGATGTTTTAGTCAAAAACAGGTCACCATCAATGCGGCCACCTCTTACAAATTCAACTGGTATGACCTGAAAATGAACTTCAACGGGATTTCGAGATACAAAAATAAGGTGGGAAGGCGTGTCTCATGAGTAATAGATGCCAACATTGCGGATCGATTCAAGCTCAAATCCTGTTTTCCATGAAGACACTAATCAACAACTTTAGAATGCGAACAACCACACAATAATATCAAGATATCAAGCCCTAACTGACAAAAATCACAGGAATAACGCATCACATGTCACAGAAAACATAATTGCAAGATTGAACCCAAGCCTGTCTCCAGGACATCCTCATTTCTTTCCACTTTTCTTTAAGCCTGTGCCTCCAAACTGCCCCTTCTGTTGTGCCTTGGCTTTAAGTTCCTTAAGCGCCTGTTCCAAAAGAAACATCAATTCAGATCACTGCTAAACTGACGTAGGGAAACTAAAATAAGCTAAGAACCTTAAATTCGTGGAATCCTCACCTTTTCCTCTTCCTTCTTTTTCTGAAGATTTGCCAAGTCGACCTGTGGTGAGCAAAAGGCAAAAGCATAAGCAGTTAACACAGACGCCAGCCAGAAACTATAGACTTGAACACTGCTCACGCTCCTCTTGTGTGGTTTTTTTTTTTTGGGGGGGGGGGGGGAGGGGTGTTGGAGCTGTAGCACATTGACAATTACAAGAAACAAAAGGCAGACCACTGGTTCGAGAACAAGTGAACAATAGTCACAATACATGGACTCCTATGTAATAGAGCAATGAATGAACTCTATGTAATGGAGCAATGATGGGAATGTAGAAACAAATTTGGTTATAGAAAAGGTTGAATCTACAGAGGTAAGGATGCGTCAATATCTGTATTTGATTCAATAACAACTATCCACAACTATAGAGGAGGATTGTCTTCAACCATCTAGAAGTGATATCAGGCTTCCCTTAACAGCTAAATAAAAGAAAATGTGCTCATAAGCCCAAAGAAAAAGACAGAACGGCATTATGAGATCCTTCAGCAATCTTAAGGTTCTGCATATGATTGAGGGTCACATTTGTTGATTGGAATCACACAGATAGAAGCCTTATAATGAACCCAGCCACTTGCAGAATCATTATTGAAAATTTCAAATACAAACAAAACATAGATGCAAAGGAGTCTCAACACTTCATGTTGTAACAAGGCTAATGATGGACAGGTATCAAAGAATATCAATCAGCAAGGAAGATAACTATCCACAATCCTTTTGAGTTCATCTGTTGCAGGTGCAGGGGAAAAACAAAATCTGCTTCTCCCACTAATAAAAGAACTCAAATTTGAAATTGGGAGGTACAAAAATTTTGTGAATCAGATAAGAACAAGTCATCATAGATATCATCTAAGGCCTCCATCAATCAGAGCTTAAAATTTAAATTTACATCAATGTATAACATAACATGTATCCAAAAACATACCCCAGAGTTCCTGCAAGGCAAGGCAACAATAATTTTGTTTCCTTTTTCTTTTCAAGGCTTCAAAAAAGAAGATTTTGTGGGTGACAAAACACCCATCCATATAACTAGTGGCAAGAACATCAGAGTTCTGTTCTTTATGGAAAGTTGGGACATTTATCCATCCTGGTCCAATATGAATATCTTCTACAGATAGCCTCAATCTAAGGTATAGCCAGTTGATTGTTTCTGGATGCTTCCTCAACATCCAATGCGTGATCTCTTATTTTCTTAATATAATAATCGTTTTTCCTTGTAGAAAAAACAATAAAAGCTTCTATTTTTCTTCCCTTCGTCGCAAAAACTCGATCGTGCAACAAAACAACCACTTCAACCAAAGAAGCCCCATTCAAAAATTCAAATTCAAGCTTTACCGATCAATACTTTAAAAACATCCCAGAAAAATAAAGAGTACAGAATTTCATATAGCCAAAAAGACACCTCATCGTACTCCTTGGTTTCCTTCTTGGGTTGCTTCAAGGGCTTGGCCTTTCCACCTGCCTTACCTGCGCATAAAATCAAGAACAATCATCAGTCTCAAATAAACAATTGAAGATCAAGGTGGACGAAATTCTTTTTTTTTTTTTTTGGGGGGGGGGGGAGGAGAACCTTTGGTAGACATAGTTGGTGCCGTCTAGGGTTAGGGTTTGAAGTGGTTTCTTGGAATTGAAAAGACACCAGCACCAGAAACGCAACGAAACGCCAACCTTCACCCTTCCCTCTCTTGCTTGTTATTGATCGACTCCACGCCAACGTTTGCAAAACATTCATGGCTAGCTATATATATGCAGCGGGTGAGGGTTCTACAACCCCCTACGGCTATATTTGGAAAATTCTTTATTTATTGGATTTTTTTTTGGGTTTTTTTTGTTAGGTGGTTGGTTTCAGACCTGGCAAAATTAACTCGAAATTCAAACCAAATGAACCCGACCTATACCTTATCCGACTTCCAAAATAGGCTCACTTGATGCTCGAATTGGCCCGAATCGAACCATTTCCGATTCGAAAGTTTCTACAAAGTTGCTTATTTTTGCATGAAAAGCGTACGGAAAAATTGATTGACCTGAAGTCGACCCAAACTGAAGTTCATCCGACCCAAGCCAACCCGATTCCAAATGTCACTTGAGTCGAAACATGATCTGAACTAAACTTACTCTGGCATGTACCCGAACCGAATAACCCATTTGTCAGATCTGGTTGGTTTGGGCAACTTGACCGAGAGGGAGAGGGAGAAGGTTCAAGAAGTCTTTTATAGGGGTGTTAATGGGGCAAGTACGAAGTAGGTTTAGCTGTACTTTCATCAATACTCATTTCAAAATTAATACCCATATTCATACTCATATTTATCGGGTACATATAAACTAAAATGAATTAAACACATTTTATACCCATATTCAACATCAAATAGCCAATACATCGCATGAACATCAAGCTGCCAACAAAATATCATATCATACCAAATAAAACTAAAAACTTCCAAATTCAAGTAACAAATTAACACTTGATAGTTATAGTTTCGAACAAAATGTCCTACCAGAGTATTGAATATTATACAACTCAAACTCTCAAAACAACTAGTAAAATGTCTAAGTCCAAACAACAAATTAGAACTTTGTATAAATGGGTATGGATCTTATATGGGGAGGACATGGGGCGGTACGGGGCGAGTATTGATAAAATGGATGCGAGACGGGTAGGGGGTGAATGGGAGCTATATTCATATCCATATCTATTTTAGTAACACCCGTCCCGTACTATTTTTTTCTTATTTTCAATAGTTATACTCATTGTGGAGGACTTTGCAATTTTAAGCGGATAAAAGTTCGTTCGCTGCCTATGATGTCCCCCGCACATTTTTTAAAAAGTGTTTGCTGTTGAGTAGTAACATTATTCGAGGTTTTTTTTACCTTTCATTTTTTTTGGGGGGGGGGGGGGGGAATAGGAGTGGAGGATGGGCTGTTTTTATAGAGGCCCAGATATTAAAGAACTCTAGTCTTGTTTTCTTTAGGGTTTTTTTGTTTGGGGGGGGGGGTAATAGGGGAATTCTAATTGTATTAAATCAAGTTTCGTTAGAATGGTAAAACTAGTGGGTAAAACATTACAAAATTCTTGTTCAATATTATTTGTTGGACATAATCCAATTATGAAATGAACAACACTATTTCCCTCCCCTCTAACTTATAAGAACACCCAAAAAAAATCCGACTAAGTTCCGAATGTCATCAAGGAGCACATCAACAGATACGATACCTCTCCTCCTGTTTTGCAGCTTGGATATTAGACACAGACGGTTAGATCCAATGACAAAATATTGCGCATTACATCGTTTTGCCTTACGCAAAGCAAACCTGATGGCGAGGCCTTCTGTTATCTCCGCTTGCTCACATTGACTCGCTCTTGGTACTGCTGCTCCCATTATCTTCCCACTTGCATCGCGACAATTTGAAGGAACTTGCGAATAATTATAGGAGTTCCATAGGGTCACTACTTAGCCTTATACGCTATCCACGGTAAGAGACTTAAAGCCCTTAATAGAATATGTTAATTACATGGTAAGTTCTAAAAGACCAACTAAAAAAAGGGACGAACTTGTTATAATTATTAAACTCAGGCAACATTTGTATTGATACAGAAAATCAAACCGCCATCCCTAGCGAAGGAAAAACAAGAATTGAGAATCTTTTGAATAATTCATACTATAAAGAAAAAGATACGTTATTACTTGTGTCTTTCCTAAGTAATTTCTAATACGTTGTTTCAAACTATTTGCATTTAATGTCACTAATGGACCCATTTCATGTATGCTTCTTACATCCATACGATATATAGTATTAAATATAACATATATATATATATATATATATATATATATTATATATATATATATATATATATATATATATATATATATATATATTATATATATATATATATATATATATATATGCGTGTGTGTGTGGTGGAAGGGGGACTTATGTAAGATGGGTAGGCTGAGGGCATGGAGGTGTTCTTTACCTCTCACCCAGAATTGATCACCAAATATAGTACTAATGATCACTGAAATTAAAATTATTGATCACTAATAATTAATATTATAAGTAAAAACCTATATTAGGATTTTTAGTAAAAGTAAAGCTCAAACACATAAAAACACAAAGCTCTTTTAACTATAGTTGAGGATCTGGTTCGTGATCAACGAACATGTATATAATGATCATCATAAATAGATCAATTGATCATCAAATATAATTCTGATTATCATTTAAACTGAATCTATTAATTACTAACTAATATTATAAACAAAAATATATTGATCACCAAATATATTATTGTCTTAAAAGTCCTCCCACAACTTAACGCAAAAACACTATTCCTATGAATAGGAAAACAAGGACTTTTTGATCCGTCACTCTTTTTCTTGGGAGTATTTTTGTAAGTGCCCAAAAATAAAGGCCTATGCGTAGCCACAATTGGAAAGCCACCTCCACCCTCCACCTCCACCTCCACCTCCACCTCCACCTCTATCAGACTTCTTACTAAAATCTGTCATTAAACTTTTCAAAATATTCAAATATATAACTCGATTTTTTTTAAGTCAAAAATATCATTTTGCTTAAAAAGATAAAAGAACACCACTTACCTTTTCAATGTAACTCAAAAATGTCCCTATAGTAATGACATTTTGAACTTTTTGAAAAGTTTAGTAATATTGAATTTTTAGCTTAAAAAATTGACGGATATTTATGAATATTTTGAAAAATTTACCAGTATTTTTTTAGTAAGAACTCGCCTCTATCATCCATTTGACTTTAGGGACATACTTTTGATTTTGATGATGATGATGATGATGATTCAACAAATCTTCACTAGCGGTCATTAGTGGACAATTTCCTCATATCACTTGCCTGCAATGATCCTTCTGTTAGATTGTGTCTTCTTAGACGCTGATGAGCTAATGTACCATATGCTTCGGAAAGGTCAGCGATGCTAGCTCTACACCTTGGCTTTGGGTGCCTATTTTATGCTAGATTTTTTTTTTTTAAAAGAACCATGTATTCACTATGCCTTTTTTTAAAAAAAAAAAAAAAAAATGGTAAAGATGCAGTACAACCGATGTTATGCGCCTCTTCTCATAAGAGTAAGTCCAACTGCATCCGCTGTCAGAATAGCACCAAACGCTGGGGAGAAGTAGACGTCTGAAAAAACGAATTCGTGATAGAGTGATCAAATTTAGAAAGTCAGTCAGCTGTCATATTTACCTCTCGATAGATGTGTTTGACTTGGAAATGGGTGTCCTAATTTAACCATATACGAATATCTTACAATAATTGTGGCTATCTTCCAAGGAACTTGGATTTTGCCTGCTATTGTTTGGATTACTATAGTATTGTCACCTTCAATCAAAAGACTCTTGCAGCCTGCTTGTGTGGCCGCACTAACTCTATCCTTCAGTGCTCTTGCTTTAGCTACCATGATTGAAATAGACCCATAATTAGCAGCTCCTGCTTTGAGTAGTTTGCCTGTCCAGTCGCGTAGTACGTAACTTCCTGCTGCTGATGAGTTGAGAAGCGATCCGTCAAAATTGATTTTGACGAATTCTGGAGGTTGGGGGTTCCACCTTACAAGTAGAAGGGTTTGGGAGGGGTAGAAGAGAATCCCCTCGGTGAATAATCATCCGATATACAAGATCGGATTCTCCATTCGACATATGCCTTTTTTGCTTTGATAAGGCATCTTAGAGGATTAAAAAACTTGTTTTTGAAGACTACTGCATTTCTCTCTTTCCAAATGCTCCAAATAAGAAAGGATAATTTTTAGAGCAGCTTTGGATTACGGGAGGATCTTACTTTTTGTAACGCTTCAGCTAGTGGCCGATATCCACCAGGCGAGAACTGTATTGGGAACCATTGGTGCTTATCCGCTAGTTCTCAGACCTTTTTACCTATCTGACACTCACTAAATAAATGGTCAATTGATTCAATGTCACCCAGGCAGATTGGGCAACCTGCATCAATATTCAGTCCACGTTTGAGTAAAGTTCCTCAGACAGGGACTGCTTTGTGGTAGATTTGCCATAAGAAAATTTTTATGTTTGGCATGGTGTCTATTTGCTAGATCCACTTGAAGGACCAGTTTGAGTAATCATTTATTGACTTGTTACATGTTGCTGATTTAGTACTAAAGGTACCTGAGTTATCCAGATCCCAGCAGAAGGAGTCTGGTTTGCTATGGGCAGGAATGACAACTCCTTGAATTTTATGCATGATCGGGTGATTACCCAAGATAGAGGTGAGCTGCGAAGATTCCAAGTCCTATCCTGTTGGATAAATTCAGAAACTTTAGCATGTAGACTAGGTATAGTTACTTTATCAACATCTAATATTTCAAGTAGATTCTTATTTTCTATCCAGTTATCATAACAGAAGGAAATGCTTTCGCCATTTCCTATCTGCCACATAATTCCTTGTTTTATAAGTGGTCTACAATTTAATAAACTCTTCCAGACTGGGGAGTCAGTGTTCTGTTTTTTATAATTAAAGAATTCATTCTTATGAAGATACTTAGCTCGCATCATTTGAACCCATAAGCTAGATTTGTTGGTAAGAATTTTCCAGGCTAGTATGCATTGAAATGCCTTATTGACTGCTTCTGTTTTTCGCAATCCTAGTCCGCCTTTACTTTTAAATAAGCAGAGTTTATTCCACGCAACAAGCGGTAGTCCTTTTTCAGTGTTTGTGTGGCTCCAAAAAAAGTCTTGACTGAGTTTATCTAGGTGGTAATTAGTAGCTGTTGGAACTTGAAAGCATTGCATTGTATGCGCTGGAAGTGATTCTAAGTGTGATTGGATTAGGACTGTTCTTCATGTTTTTGATAAACAGTTTGCTTTCCAACTTTGAAGTTTGGCAGTGGCTTTGTCGATAATCTCTTTAAAGGTAGATTTGGAAGGTCGACCTTGGAAGAGAGGGTAACCCAAATATTTACCTAAAGATGCTCTGTGAAGAATGTTAAAAATACTCGCAACTACTTCTTTCTGGTATGGGGAGGCATTATGCGAGAACGTAAGTGCCGACTTATGATAGTTAATAAGTTGTCCTGAATTGTTGCAGAATTTAACTAGTAGTGACTTTAGTTGTGCACAGCTTGCAGCAATAGTTTTACAAAAAAGTAAACAGTCATCTGCAAAGAGTAGGCTGGGAACAGCGTTGGATCGTGGACAAAATTTGAGCCCTATTCCAGATTTTTTAGTAGCCGCCTCTTTAGTTAGCCATAGACTTAATTAGGACTTCCATACAAATAATAAATATATATGGAGAAAGGGGATCATCTTGTCTAATTCCTCTAATCGGGGTAGATAACTCATTAGGCTCATCATTAAAGATAACAGATGTATTCACTATGCTTGTGTGATATTGCTTGCAGGAAGAGGTCTTAGTTGTGACTTTGTCAGGTTTGCAGATGGGTTATCGAATCTGTTATGGAAGTATTGATGGGCATGCATCCCCAATTCTATCCTAAAAAGAGAGCTCAGATTTTTGGTAAATCTTGGCTTACGCCATGATGGGTATTTCTACGTTTTGTAATATATAGGCATGTGGGATTCTGAGATGCTAATCATCGGCATGAGTCGGGGCGAGTTGAGGGTCGGGTCATACATGAGGGTCGATAGATAGGGTTCTCTCGACCCTCATGCAAACCGGCATACCCTTGACCGGTCAATCCGGATGCTAACCTTGATCTTGATCCTGATCTTGCGGGTACCTTTGAGTCACCGGGTCAGACACAAACCCTCAAACCTTCCCTATATAGAAAATGAGATTTTTCACTGAGTTTCATTTTTATTATAAAGTTCAACATTGAACATCCTATTAAACAAAAATCCAAGCGATAATGTAATGTTCTAATGAAATATATCATAATTACAAACATTCTAATATGTACGTAGTTTATAAGTGATCAAAACAATTAGTTTACTAAAACCGCTATGCCAAATATTAGAGATGGAGCACTAAAAGGTTAAGGGTCGGTGAGATCTAGAAAGGTGAATTGGGAGAAGGAGGGTAAGAGGATGCAAGAAAGCTAGAAAGCGAAAAAGGTTTTGAACAAATGAAACTTATAGTATTTTATTTTTATTTTAAATTTTAATTTTTTGAAAAATGTGAGGGTCAGCTGGTTGAGTCAAATGGTTAAAATCTCTATCCAAGCCCGACGTTAAACATACGAGTACCCTCAATTTGAGGGTCGGGGTAGCTCGTAGGGGGAAAGAAAAGGTGATACTGACCCTCATTTTTTAGGGTTGAGTCGGGCGGAGCCCCATTGATCAGGTCTAGTCAGATGAAGGAATCTAATATTTGGAGTTTAGGACCAGTATTTGCCTATGGTCATTGATTGCATTTGTGTATCCTATTCCACTCATGTACTTGGAATTTCGCTACAGTGTATGGCTAGCGGATATATTTTAAAAGATGCATATCACGTATCACTCGCAGTTTCTGTATCACCAGTATTTTGCTTGGTTCTGAGCCCTAATTTGCCCCACACAACACGCGAAGTTCTGTGCGTGCCTAACTAGTATTTGGAAAGAGAATAGAATAGTTAGGTTTCTCTAGCTCCTACTTAGTTTATTGTGAACAAAACCATGTCAAGATTTATTTGTACTATTCTTCTTGAGGATAGCCTAGGTAAGAAAACAATTATTTAGGGGGGAGATATTACATACTATACCTTCACACGGCAATTGTGAATAAGTTCCCACTTTAGAACAATGGTCTACACTTGATAACGACCTACAAAATGTACTGAGCTAGCTAGCTAGATCATCTGCTAAGCTACCTTCTCGATAAATATATTCGAATATTTGCTTATATCTCTCTATATATGACAGCATCAATTTACATGCATTTCCCAGTTATATGCTATGTACTTTCAATGAGAGAAGCCTTTTCCCTCCCCTTATAAAGGGGAAGAAAGAAAGAGAAGTTAAAAAAAAAAAGAAAAAAGGGAGATGCTCTCTTATCCTTTGAATTGCTTGCTTAATTTTCTGATGACATGCCTACTCAATTTCATTCATAAAGTGGAATTACAACCAAAAAGTTTCATTCCTCCATAGGTTTAATATCACATAAATGCTTACTATGATAGCAGACAAACTTTAAGGACGAATCCGAATCACATTCGCTTGTATATGCCCAAAGTTGCACCTAACCAATTTTACGTGGCCATTTAGAAGGCCGCTGGTGCAATTGCCCAACACGCTGCCTAAAGTCGCTCCAGTTTTGACATCTTCTGACATCCCACTAGTGAATAAACAACATTACTTAGTGAAAATTAGACATTTTATGTAATAAAATTTACATTATTGCCATTAGAAAATTGACTTTGAACCTCAACTACCATTAGTTTTAGAGCTGGGTAACGGGTTTGTTCAGATTGACCTATTTAATAAACGAGTCAATTTCATATCAACTTTGCAAATACTTTAGATCTACTCAAAATTAAAAAATAACATGTTTTCAAACTGAATGGTCAAATCGTGTCGACTTCGGGTCAAAATCAATTCGGTTCGTGTCGGGTTCAGGTCACTCTCAATAAACTTCTTGTTGAGTCCGGATTGGGTATCGTGCCGGGTCAAACTTTCCCATCTCTAATTAGTTTTGCGTCTTTCTTAACAGAATAAGTATTATAATCAAATAGTGTTGGGTACTTGTTTAATAATTTAGACACTTTGTAAATTGGTATTGGAAATTTAAGTTATTTTTCCATATTAGTTTCTGTATTTTCTTTTTATAGAAGCGAAAATAGAAAAAGAGTTTCAAAATCTAATTAAGCACCAAAAAGACTAATTCTTCACTATATAGCTCCAAGTCGGACCATAATGTTTGATTTAAGCACGTAAAGAGGGTACCGAAAAATGTAGATTTATATTACAAGGCAGATGACCTAATCTGGTAAAAGAACTTGAGAAAAGAAATTGGGTTTCCATAATCCTAATTTCTAGGGGCAACTTTAAAAAAAAAAAAAAAACTATGAATTTTTCCACCACTTCTAATGATTTTTTTTGGTTAAAAAAAAAGAAAAAAAGAAAAAACGCACATGCTGCCTTTTAATAGCTTGTTGTTCTTACCTGCTAAGGAATAAAGTGGACCTTGGGTTCCAAGAATATCACATCGGTCCATGTAAAACTTGATTCCAAGAAGCTTCTTATTTAAAAAAGAAAAGCAGAATAATTTGTAATATAAAAATATGGCTATTGAAATTACAAAAGAGGAATTGTAGGTCTCATATTGATAGATTAAGAGGTCTCGAATATGGGTATTAATTTATAAGTCACCCTATCCATTCCTAATTGGTTTTCGGTTAGAATCTCGTTAGGACTTACAAGCATATATAGCTTGTTCGTTTAAGGCTCGATTTTTATAAAAATTTAACATGATATCAGAATTAAGTTGCTCTTGAGTTGGCACCGTCCATTTGATTAAAATTGCATCTATGTATTGGGGCTTATGTGTAGCCGGTAAGTGAGGAGGTGTGTTTGAAATCAAAAGTGAAATTCTCCTACATTGACAAGTTAAGAAGCCTTGAGCACGCGTGCACTCACATACACACACCATACATTGATAAGTTAAGAAGCATTGAGCGGGTGCACGCGCGCACGCACACACACATATAGAGAGAGAGAGAGAGAGAGTTTGTGAGTTATTCCACTAATTGTCAATTAATTTTATGTTGAAACTTGATTTGAACTTATATACATAACTAATTTATTTAAGAGTTGATTTATATAAAAATCTAAGAATAACCAAATATAAAAGCAGACGGCATATCCGGCACAGCAACACGACGACATGGAGCAAAACCAGTCACTTGAGTAAAGATTGCCTACTAAACACCTATGTCACTTATATATAAAAAAACCGGATTAAATTAGCAATAGTACACGATAATGTAGCAACCAACATTTCTATATTAAATGATCAAATTAAAACTAGCAGTTTCTATCACAAGCTTTTCTCTCTGATTTCCCTCTTTCCTTTGATTTTTATTAATATCGAAATATAATTTGACACGAGACAGAAAAATAGTTAAAGCGGCTATATATTCATATTCATATGAAATATTAATAGTGAAATTGCCAACATAATCGTAGATAATAGGATGTTAGTTCATTTGGTAGAGGCAACCAATGTATCCAACTCTAATTGAGTTTATTGTGAGGAATACCATTTAGACAAATGGTAACTATTTGCGCTTTAATAAAGGAGGTTGGAAGTTCAAATCTCAACAAATATTAGTATTAACTGGCTAATAATAATGATCTTCTATTGGTTTTTGCTATTTTTCCACTTTCTTTCCATTTTTCTTCATTTTCTTTCAATTTTTTCAGTTACTATGCATGACAGTAGCGTATAAGAGGATATCAGTTGAGCTAAACTCATTACTTGAGATTTAAGTTTAAAATCAATCTGATTTTGGCTATTCCTTTTTTTTTTTTTTTTTTTTTTGGTTTAGCGTCTGACTCCTTTTTTTTTTTTTTTTTTTTTTTTTTTTTTTTTTGTTTTTTTTTTTTTTTTGAGGAGTGCTCAATTTAATGCATATAATACCTGGGGCTTGCTCTTTTTCAACTTGTAATTTTTTTGAAAATTTCCACATTCCTTCATTTTCATTTAGGCTAGGCTTAAAAATGTTGCAACAACTATTAATTTCTATTATTTTTGTTCGGTTTCTTTCAATTTTTCAACTAAGTTTTCCTAGTTTGATCATATAATTGGTGTTTAATTAGCTAAGGGTGAAAGCAATAAACTATATATATACTCCTTGGTGACAAAGCAATAACCATGATACGTAATTGGACATAAAAGGAGCCTAAGTCATTCAATTTCCATGTGAACTTCATATTACAGCTGTTTTTGTATATTATTATAATATCATTCTTTTGGGGTTGTAATCCTAGACTCTATCGAATTTTTAAACATGAATTTTGCTTACTTCTATCAAAAGCAATAGAAACGAACAAGGAACAATTACAATGAACTTTGTATGGGCCCTAGACCAATCGTTGGCCACATTTGGGATCAAATTTCTCATCCAGATTTTGTTGATGGTTATACGGTACTAAAATTTTAGTATACAATACCATTACAAGTTATTTAAAGTGGTTTGACACTTAAGTAAGGTCCTCAGTTCGAGTCTTATGAAGGAAGAAAATATGTAGTCGGAGAGCTCTACCCCTTATTGAGCTAACAATAGCTCGACTTCAATGAAATGGAGGATTCAAGATCAAAAAAAAAAAGTTTACAGTAATACATTGCACTTTGTACATCCTCAATTTCTACAGGAAATAATATTCATCATGCAAAACTCAAATTTAAATACACTATAAAACATTTTTAAAATTATCAACTAAACTAATTGATAATTTGTTATTATATTTTTTTGGCTACAAAATATACGCTACATCTATATTGTAAATAAGTACGTTAGTTGTTGACTACAACATTGCTGTTACATACACATTATGTTATAACACGTACAATTTGTAAGTAAGGAATGCCATGCCTATAAGTAATAAATACTTTTTTTTTTCCCTTTGCACAAGAGGTTTGGAATTTAAATGCAACTGAAACTAGTATTTACTATGCTCCTTCACGCGAGGCTCATTGTCCTTATCCCGCCTTATTATGAGCTCCCGCATTTTACAAATTGTTTAATAATCTCAAGTATATAAACATGGGTTTATATATTGTGATTTCCTATTTTTCTAAAATTAACCCCCGATTTTCATAATTTTCATTTTAAAAATAAAAATTTTTCAGTCCAAATTATACAATATCATCGAATTTATAGACTTGAAACTACAACGATATAAGTATTTCCCTCCCTCCCTAAACTTAAACTCCGTTTGATCCTTCGAAAAATTGACAGAAAGAAAAGTTGAAGGAAAAAAAATGTGAAGGAAAAAAAAATAGGGAGAAAATGAGTTTTTTTCTCTTGTTTGAATCAAGGAAAAATCCAAGAATTTAGATTAGAAATTTGAATGTTGATGAACTATTTAAATCATTTTGATGTTATCTAAACAATATAAGGTTGGAGAAGGTTGAGAATTTTCCTCAAACTTTCCTCATAATTTTATGAGGAAAATTTTGTCACTTGTTTCTAATAATTTTTCTACCAAACTTTCCTTTATATTTTTTCTTTGTGATTTTCTCTAAACCAAATACAAGAAAAAAAGTTACTTTTCTAAATTTTTCTTCTTTCTATCAAATTTTTCAACGTCCAAATAGAGTCTTAGAGATGGATTGTCCTGCGTGGAGAGAAAGATTGTTTAAAAAAAAAGTTGTAAAGTTGAGACGATGCTCCGAAAAATAATGATAAGGGCTATGCTTTCGCGCCGGCAGCGTGAGGAGCAAGCACAAGTTAGTTACAGGCCGCCAGCTGGCAAGTGCTACCACAATAACATATTCCGCCACCATTTGCTAAACTTCTCCCTCCACTCTCTCATGTATTTCTGGTTAATGAATTATTTCACTTTAAGTTTGAGTTGGGTTATTTGGATTTGACTTAGTTTTATATTGTTAACTCGATCCCCCAAAAAAAAAAAGTTTTACAGTTTTAACGTTTGATTTAATAAATTTATCATATAAAGAAAGTAGCTATAATGATAATTTAGATTTTTAATTCAACTCAAATTAGCGTGTATGATATATCTAATATATCGTAGCGTTAATGAGTCATGATCAATTAAAGTACCTTTAGGCTCCGTTTGATCTTTAGAAAATTTGGTAGAAAAAAAACATGAAGGAATAAAAAGTAGAGAGAAAATGAGTTTTCTTCTCTTATTTGAATTGAGGAAAAAAAACAAGAATTTGGATGAGAAATTTAAATGTTGATGAACTACTTAAATATGTTGATGTCATCTAAGTAATGTGAGGTTGGAGGAGGTTGAAAATTTTCCTCAAACTTTCATCACAATTTTATGAGGAAAATTTTATCACTTGTTTCTAACAATTTTTCCATATAACTTTCCTCTATATTTTTTTTTCTTTGTGATTTCCTCTAAACCAAACACAAGAAAAAAAAGTAACTTTCTCAGAAAAATTTCTTTCCACCAAATTTTTCAAGGTTTAAACAGAGCCTTAACGTCATAATAATTATCGATGTTTCCTTCAGGTTCTATTCTTAAGTCATGCATTTTAATTCCACGATCTATAAATTTTTCTTGTTTAAAATAAATTGTGAGAAGTTAACAAGCCTGATCTCTTCGGGCAATAATCTGTTTTTCCCCTCTTTTGAGCTTGTCAGTCTCATTTAGTCATATCCTAAATAGATGAACTATGTATGTCTGAGTTTTCACCATCTAATTTGAAAATTTACACAATACACATGAAGTAAATATATATATACAGATGAAAATTTACATTCTACCAGAAAAATGATACAGGAATCAAATCTAATTTGAGCTTCTTTGTTTAGTTAAGTTCTATTGTCCATATAATCCGCACTAAACCCTCTGAAATCTATCTTCAAAAAAAAAAAAAAAAAAAACACTCTGAAATCTTACCTTCGTTAACTTCAATTGCGAGGTCTATATAAAGGGCACTGACGCCTCTGAAATCCTACGTGGCTTTTTCCCTCTACTCATCCTCCTCTTCCAGCTCAACTCTCTCTCTCTCTCTCTGGTTCGATCAAAGCTTCTACACAATTTCAATCGATTCCTTTCTGGGTTTTTGGAAGACTTCATCATCAGAACTATCAATTAGAGATTCTTTTCTTTTTGTCATCATCCCTTCATTCGCATTGGAATTTCGTTCTTGAATTTACCCCCAATTTCTCTCCCACATTCTTTCCTTTACTTGATTGCCTTGTCTTCTACACAAAAATTTCTCAGATTCTGTATTACTTTCATCGTTTTCATTTTATCTACTGCATTATAGATTCTGCGTTGACGATCAAATTCCCGGCAACAAAACAGAGCAAGAAAATTAGGAACAATGTTGGACGGCTTATTGGGTCGCAATAATTTCAAAACCAAATGGTATCTCTAGAATTTCTTGTAATCTGTTTTTTTTGCCTTTTTCCTTTTTTGGGAGGGCGGATTGATTTTCCTTTTTTGGGTTGATGCTCAATTCAATGAAGGGTTAAGTGGGTGTCAATTAGCCTAGCATAATCGGTCAAGTCTCTCAAAATTAGTATAGAATCGGGTTTTCTGGGTAATAATTAGTAATGGGAGTATTAACTTTGGAAGAATTAGTGTTGTGTGTTTAATTTATGATTATTCATGGCGGTTGTTGGGTTTTCTGGGTTTTTAGCAAATCGGCAGTGACTCGGACAAAGACTCGGTTGGATATCATCAAGAAGAAAAAGAGTGCAACGCAGAAGTTTTTGAAGGAAGACATAGCTGAGCTTTTGAAGAAAAACCTCTATGGCCATGCCTATTCCCGGGTATTATTATTACTATTCTTTTCTTTTTTTGTTCCCCCCCCCCCCCCCATTTGTTTCATGGAAATTGTGAAATCTTTTAGTCAAATTATGAAATCTTCAACATTTTCTAATGAGTGCATTTTTATTTATCTTGATTTTGGTTGATGCAGGCCGAAGGGCTATACATGGAGATGAACTCATCACCTTGGTACGACTACATTGAGGAATGTTGCAATTGCATTGCAGACCATCTCAAACAGATGCACCAACAGAGGTATAAAATAACTCTGTCAAATTTACTGGATGCACACAGTTGATTCGTCATGTCTATGCAGTATGCAGAGAAAAGTTATGAAATACATTGATAAATTTTCATATGAGACAGTCTCATACCCAAAAAAAAAAAAAAAGAAATCTTTTTAATGAGTTTATGTATGATCAAATTGCTTTTTCCTTTATATTCTTTTGAATTGTGTTGTCGAGGTCCATTTATCGTTTGTTATCGTTGTGTGCATGAAACCAAGGCTTTCTAGCAATGAACAATGATGGTTTGGGACTTTCTAGCAATAAACTAAGGTTTAAGTCTACTAAAGCTTTCATTTGAAATATGTGTGCAGCATTGCACATTACAAGTCCTGCACTATGTTTCAGTGTGCTATAAATTATTTCTCAAGATATGTCTATGAATCGTTTGTTTGCTACTGTGTTCAAACTGATGTTACTACTGCCTTTTCTAAGATATCCCCTCTGTTTTATTGATTGATACCCATTATTAGTTGACCTCCACTCTCGCCCTCGTTTTATTTCTGCTACGTTGCTTATTCTTGAATTGAGAAAAGAAAGTAACCTAAAAACTCATCTTGACCTCCCACGGAACCCTTCGTAGTGAGGTGAGGCCTCCGCTGTACTGTTCTTGTTGCTGTGGGGATTTGGGAACTCGAGTAATTATTGACCCGAGTTATTACGTGTAAGTGTTAAGAGAAGAAAGGATATATATTTGCATGATTTTATGTTAAGACGACATGAAAGAATCGCAAAGCATTTGACCTGCAATGACTGTACAATTGTGCATCTGATCAACTAATGCCAAATATTATTTCAATTTGTTACTGTCTTCAGGGAGTGTCCTGAGGAATGCAAAGTCGCCGCAGCTTCATTGATTTATGCCACAGCTAGATTTGCCGACCTGCCTGAGTTGCGAGACCTTAGGGCTCACTTCAATGACAAATATGGCAAAAGTCTGGAGCCCTTTGTTAGTAAAGAGGTATATATATAATATACAGCAGCAGTTTCATGAGTTTGGCAACATGGTGCGTTTGAATACTGATCAGGCTATTTTGCATTATTTGTGCTGTCAGTTTGTCGAGAAGCTGAAATCAAAACCTCCTAACAGGGAAATGAAGCTCTTTTTAATGCAAGATATTGCACAAGAATTCTCTGTGCCATGGGATCCCAAATCTTTGGAGCGGCAATTGCAACGTTCTTCCACCACTGCTCAGGTAAACATAGACGTCCTATTTTTCTTCGTAGTGTTAATATTCTCATGTCGATTTGTCCGATATTACTACCACTCATCTCTAGTACCGATCCTTGTCTTTTCGTGGCTTTCAGAAACAGTCTCTCTGAAAACTCGAATGGAAGGATAAACAGGGAGAATCTGCTATGGAGGATCCATATTGCGTGATTATAGCAGCCTAGTGGTTTGACTTAAGAGCTAAATTTTCCTGTACATTCTCCTTCTTATCCCTTTCTAGGACTACAACCTTGCGAGAAGTAGGTCTGCTGTGGCTCGAGGAAAGGAAAAGCAGTACAACAGCAATAAACATATTGACGAAGGAATTAGCCTGCGCCATTCACGATCATCCAGAGAAGATGTCAGTCATAAACTAAAGGAGCAATATGACAGAGACAAACCAGGAACTCCACTATTCTCATCAAGAAGTGTCACTAAAGACAAAGCTTATAGAAGGTCGTTCATTGATGGAACTGTTCTTGCCCCTTATACAATACCCCAAAAATCAAAAGGCAAAGAGGAGCAGAATCATCGGAACATGGAAAATGGTGTTGTAACTAAGCCAAAACCAAAGTCGGTCATAACCAAATTGTTCAAGCAATCGCAGAGCACCGTCAGCAGTACTTCAGAGCAGGAGACTGATGTGAAGGAGCCCCTCAGTGCTAAGGTCCCAGGAGAAGCGAAATATCGTCTCGGAAGGGGTGCTAACGAAATGGGAGGGGAAATGACAAACGGGCTTTTTATAAATTACAGCAAAATGGAGTTTCCAAATGCTGCAAGTGTCAACTCCAACAATGGGCAACCTGTGTCTCAGGATCTGCCCTTGCCTCCATCGAGAAGAAGGTACCTGTTTCCTCAGCCAGCTTCTCTAATCAAAGAAGCAAATGAAATCATCATCAACATTTCGTGAATACAACATCATTCAGTGTGGATCTCGATGCTCTACTCTTCGGAGATTCAAATGCAGGGAAGTGTTACCCTTGTAAGTTGAGATGTAACATTTGATGATACTCAGTAGAAATGGGTTGCTATCCCTTCGGAATTTGTGAAGTATGCTTCTTATCCTCACACTTGACAGATATACATACAAATTGTGTACTACTGTTTTCTCTTTGTTTTTTTGGTTTGGGGGTTGGGGGAGGGGGTTCGAGTGGCAGGAGGCCCATACAGCGACTAATATCAAATATGATATGTGAAGTTCAATGTCTATATGTCGGATCCAGCATTCTACCTAGTTTACATGTTTATTGATGCAGATTGTTGGAGAACTGAGTGTAAATTCATAGCTAGAGGAATTATTATCTCTTCAAATGGATTTGCTGAATTGTTTTCTTATCAACCCGCTAGGTAATTTTGTGTATATTTGGTTCTACGCTTTAATTTATAAGCTTTCATTCTCAATTTCCAGCTATACAGAAAATAATTGGGGGGGTTACTATAACTAAATAGATGACACTATCTCTTTTCAAAAGCAAGGAAGGATGTAGTTGAAAGTATTGAATTGCAAATGGTTTAGAGACCCAATGATACCGACTTATATTCAATTATTCAATACGGAATGCAAAGTTCAATCCAAATAGAGCATGGTCTACAGTTGTCCAATTTGTAAGTTGTCCATGACGTTTTTTTATGACAATGAAGGTGGGAAGGAAAAGGTACCGATATTTAAATTTTGAACGAATGTAAAAATTATATATAATGTCTTTCTAAATGATTCAATATAATGATAATCACTATTGTTAAGGAGGATAAATTAGAGAAAAATCAAAAGATAAGGATATAACATTCGGGTCGAGCAAGCGAGTTCAGATTTGTATCAGGTTTTGACCCACCAATTTGCTAGTTTTTTGGATTGGATCATTTCCAGTTGGGGCTGAAAAAATCGTGTTTAAAATCTAAAATTTTCTGGTGGTTTTTTTTGTCAGGTCAGTTTTTAACAAGTCTAGATAGAGAGTAACTTAAAGCTTGTAGATTGATGATAGAGAGTAGGTTGGTTTGTGGTATATTGCTAGGGTATAGGTTGGTTTGTGGGACTATAGAGTTTAAGTCGGTTCGTGATGGGTGGGATGCATTTAGGTTTTTTGTAAATTGGTGATTTGGGGGGATTTTTTTTTTTTTTTGGGGGGGGGGGAGTACAGGCTTCTTGTAAGTATGCGAGTGGTGGAGAGTATTTACAAACAAAGTGATGAAGAGTGAAGTGGTTGACTTTTAGATTGAGGATAGGGAGTACATTGGACCGATGGGCCTGTTTCTGCAAGTCGAAACGTCCACCACCTCCCCCCCAAAAAAAAACAAAAAACCCCTCTCCCAACCAAAAAAATGAATTATTTGATGATGATGATGATGATGATAATAATAATAATAATAATAATGATTACGATAATAATAATGATAATGATAATAATACAAATTAATCACTAGCCCCTTGCTTTCTATCCCCTCGGGCCATCACTATTCACTAGTATTTAGGCTACCACTTGTTGGGTTTAAACCATGACTCACACAAAATAGGATCGAAAAATAGAACAAAAAAGAAAAATAATGGATGCCAAACTTTACGTGCATCGGTACCTCCACCTACTTCACCAACTAGGGGTGGCAATTTTACCCGCACTCGATGGATATCCATTCCATCCGACGCAAAAAACGGGGTGAAAATCCAAAATATATGGATATGGATGATGGTTTGACGGGTTGGATTGGATCCAGGTGAAGTTCCATCTGACACACCACCTCATCCATCACTCACTTTAGTCATCTACTTGTTCATCTCTTATTTGTAATTAGTTTACTTTTTATTTTTGTCATTTAAATTTTACTCATTTTTTGGACAATTATATTGTTAATTCTATAATTTTCGTCAAAATTAATATGATGAATATGATATTTCTTCGTTCCTTATACCTAAAATATCTTTTTTAAATTTTTCAAAAGATAAACCTTAGTTTTTTGTATAAAATTTGCTAACATATTACATATAAAATTTCATGACCCATACACAACCCGATCTACCTGTTTTCATTAGCGGGTGGTCGATGGATGGATTGGATTAAATTTTTGCGGTTGATAGGTGGATTGGATTGAGCAGATTAAAGTGGATGATAGATGCAGCTGATGGATCATCCAACCCAAACCTGATCCGTTGCCACGCGTACCACCAACACAGACAAAATTATATTTTCCACTAGTAAAGATGATTACAATGACTACAACCCATGCTATAAACTTGGAGCTCAACTTACAACCGCTCTCTAAGTATCTCACACACATACACCCAAACCTAGAGAAAAAATCAATGCTCACAATATACACCCAACACCTCCAAGCACCACCTCTGCTCAATCCTTCCTATTTTCCACGACACCTATTCACCTAACCCCTCTTGCAATTCCCACTTAGATCCTACACCTCACTTGGACAGCCAAGCGATGAGCTTCCTTGACATCCGTCCTATTGACTTTCCTAATGATACAACAAGGAAAGAAATCCTTAAAACTAAAACCATTTTCACCCATGAAATCTCAGTTAGGCTAGTCAAATCACCCTAGAAGGAGTGAATAGGATGATTAGCAAAAGTTAAAGCAATTACAAAAATTAAATGCAGAAATAAAAGTGGGACAAAACACAATAATATTTTTACGATATTGACTCTTCCAAACAGGGTTAGTCACTGCCAAATGCGCTTCTTTCCTTAGGATTTTAACTGCTTCGCTTCTTATTCACTTAAGAAGGTACACACTCAAGTCTTTGACTCGACAAACACTCCCTTAAACACTTTCAAGATCAACTACTCAATCATGTGAACCTCTTCTTGATCGATTACTCAACTAAGTACTTTAAGTTGAGTCACTCACTAAGTATTGCTCACTCAATACTTAGCTATCTAAGTAAGTTTTCTCCAACTTGCTTGTTGTAGGATTCCTTTACAAGAAGTTATCCTCACAGGATGAGCACAAGTAATGATAAAATCAATATGCAAGTTTAGCTCAAAGTATTATCTCAATTTTTTCTTCTCTTGTATTTGCAAGTAAAACCCGTGATTTCTCAATTGCTATGATGTCTTGGACTTGCTTCAACTCCTCATGTATATAGCTAAAGATGACCAACTAGTTGTTATGCTGTAATCTCTTAATCATGGAAACTTTTGATTTGCTTGAATGAAATCTTCTATTTTCAAAGCCTTGAAATTCCTTTCAAAGTTTTGGAACCATGCGTTATTTATCACAAAAATAAATCTGTATCCATATTCTCAAGATGGTAATAATATCATATGTATCACATTCAAAATGATCCTTGATTTAGATTTTAAGATTCAAATTCAAATTCAAACTTTATTAACCAAAGAACAATCTTAAACATTTTATGATCATACCAATTGGTGATTATCACAATATTCTTCTCAATCAATCAAAGTACATTTCATAGATAATAAAATATTTTTCCAACATTAATCTCTTAGGTCATATAAAATTTATATGCTGCTTTATCATATAATATTTTCAAGTAAACCATATAATATCTTTGGTCATCAAAGCATAAGCTCAATATTATGTTCATATCAATTAAGAAAATCCTTGATAAAAATAATCGACATTGACAAATATCACAAGATATTTCTTATAAGATTTGTCTTGATTATTTCACTATCCAATATTAGTCCATAAGATAAAATCCATATCATATTCAACCCAATCAATTACCCCAAATCATATCCATAATCATATCTCTAATTGTATCTCACAAGATATGATGTCTAAATCATGTCATAAAATCTTTAAATAATCTATTGGAATTATGGCAACATATAAATCAAGATCATCATGCCATCATACATTACATTTTATTTTATTATAACTTTACCACAAGTAATATCCATAATTCCAGATAATCTTCAAGATTGCATCACTCAATTAACACATTTAATTGCAAATATGTTACACCATAATACTCATAAGTAGGTCCAAAATATGTATTTTAATATTAATAAATTAATATTGGACCGACCACATATATTATGTTGTTTGTTATCATCAAAATCAAAAGATGACTCTTAGGGTCAACAAACCAGTATCTGTATTTCAATAATAATATTGCCATTGCTGTTCTAGTACTAAACTAAGATAGAACAGTCAATCTTGATTGCCAGTTCTCGCCATCCCATATGCATAGTTGTCCTAAGGGCCTTCCCTAACACTGCAAATTTTGCAACTAAAGCTGACTGGCAAAGTAATGGTTCTTGGCACATCGTCAATGTTGTGTTACTTTGCAAGGCCACGATACCAATACCACCTTAATGACCTTTCGATCTCCATGATCCATCTAACTGTATGATGATGCTCGGGGTTGACTCATTCGACCCCATACCACCATACTGGTCGCTGCCACCCTCTTCACCTGCCCAGGCAAAAAGGTAGCTTGAGAAAGGAGAAATTGTTGTGCATCTAAGAGCTTGTGAAGAGTTGCATCCAGCATCTCCATCATGCGAGAGGAGAAATATGACTTGATTTCTACATATGGAAACACTCCGTTATGACTCCCTATTTATGGATTCAATCTTTAGTAGTTAGTAAATTCCAATCACATAGCCAGTGGGTCCGAGGGACATGTAAGTTGCTGTAATGTTAATTCCTAATGGAGATGCCCACCAAAGAAGTTTAGAAAGGCAACAGTCTCGAAAGAGATGATGGAATGTCTCCTCATGCCTTCAACACAATGGACATGTATGATTTTGACCTACCTGTTTTACTCGTCTATTGCTTCCTAAGGGTAGAGCATTGTGGAAAGCCTTCCATATTGATAGTTTCTAGCATGCATAATTGTAAAAACCCTCACGATCTTCCACATCTTTACAAAATTTATTGTCTTCTGGCCAAGCGTTAGAACTGTTGATATAGAAATAATTAGACTTAATTGTATGCTCCTCTATTTTGCTCAGAGCCTAATACACTCGATCTGGTTTCATGGATGGATGCACTACATGTTCTAAAATAGCATCAGCTGCCTCATACGAAAATAAGTTTCTAGCTTGACCAACATCCCAACCTGTTCTCCATGTATATATTGAGCAAGTCAGCAATTGGGCGGTGCGTCCATTTAAGCTTCATTCACAGATGGACATAGTCGAAGATTTCCATAATTCCAGCACCAGTCTTCAAGTATATGTGCAATGTGGCCATTATGAATTTGCCATTGAAGTTCTTCTTTAACTTACTTGCAGCTTTAAACAAACTCAACTTGCTCCAAGATGGGTTTTACTCCTGGCACTCATAATATCAACATTAATGGGTAAAGAAACCCAATATGTTCCATAATAAACTTGTGAAAATCAACAAGTTGACTTCGTTATGAAGATGCCAGGCTTGTTTCATCAGCAGCATATCATTCGGCTTTAGGACGTCCTGTATTCCTAATCCACTTGTGCCTTTCGGTTGGTGGCATATCTCCTGTTTAACCCACTATACTGTCGATGTCAAAAATTTAAAATTAATAAGTTGATCCCTAACATGGAGACTCACGTGATCACTCGAGTAATGGGAAGCCCAGTATAAGTCAGATCCTCTTTTTTCTACAAAATATATGATAATAATGAGTCTACAGACACATATTATCATATATCGTAATTTGTTATCTTTATTTTTTAAAACTCATCTCCTATTTTCAGGATCCCTATTTCCTTAAATAAAATAAAGCTTTTTTGGTCTAAATGCACTGCATCATTTTTTTTCCTTTGGGGAGCTAAGGTTGAGTGTAAGACTTCATTTTCTTCTCTGTTTTTAATCGGCTAGAAACTGTTAAGAGAGTAGTGTAAAGGTCAAGACCTCAATAATTAAAAAGAAAAAAAACCATAAAGGCCTCAATTTTTTCCTTTTTGCATTCTTTTCTTTAATTGCAAATTTGAACGAATTATCCCTTTGGTAGACATTTAGCGCCAGAGTATGGATTGACGGGGAGATTAACAAAAAGATCGGATGCTTATTCATTTCGGATTGTCCTTCTTGAGTTAATATCTGGACAAAAGCCACATAATCTTGAAAAGGCTCTTTAGACAACAGTGCAGAATCAATCGACGTTATAAGGAGAAAACAATTAACAAGAAAAGAGCTAAAAGATTTAAAGCAAATGTTAGGATCGGTTAAAAATTGAATGAATGCAACAAATAAATCACAAAGATAATATGAACGAGTAATAACAAATCAATACCGGAATTTACGTGGAAAACCCAATGTGGGAAAAAACCATGGACGACGATAAGTCACACAAATCCACTATAGAAAAGAGGAGTATATAATTGATCTTAGAATGATACGTTCCAACAGGAAGATCGATTAAAGGTTACAAAACTCTCTATAACGCTCTCTCACAAATCTAAGAAAGTGAAATTGAATACTCGAATAGTATTTTGTTGGTGTGTTAAGAAGGTAGGAGGCATGCCTTTTATAAAGGGGTATGATGAGTGAGAAACCCTGACCGCCACAGCTAAACAGTCGCCGCCAACCATGGGCCGTGGAGTGCAAATGGAGCCATAACCCAACAATCTCCACCTTGGACCAATTTTCACCAACTCTGGGATAACCACATCATCTAAGGGACCCCGAAGGGTAGTGCCCTGCAGGATGGACCTTGAAGGGTATTAAACGAACCGAATGCCGGTTGAGTTCAAGTGACACTTGAACTTAGCACTAGGAAGTGACTTGTATGAACTTTTCTTCAAATAATCTATCTTAGTAGATCCTTGCAGGATATAGAGGCGTCCTTATCTCAAACCCTTTAACACAATCCAAGTGCCATTGAAAACCTTCAGAACTCCACCTTCAACTGAATATTTGCACCCCTTGGATTCAAAGGTGTCTAAAAACATGAGGTTATGCTTCAAGTCAGGAACGTGATGAACATTCGACAAAGTTCTAACAACACCACCATGGGTCTTGATTTTAATAGTACTGATTCCAGTGACATTACATTAGGCATTGTTGGCCATGTGAATAACAGTTGAGTCAATTAGATCATATGTTGAAAACCAATCTTTATGAGGACACATATGATCGGTACACCCAAAATCAAGAATCCAACTAGAAATGCTCCCCCTTTCAGTAGAGGTAGCAAACAAAACGTCACCATCATAATCAGATTCAACAATGGTAGCATTAGCAGGTTCATGAGGGTATGAATGTGAATTATCTTCTTCTTTCTCCCTCTTGTTTTTCAACTTAAAACACTCAAATTACATGCCTTGACTTTCTACAATAATGACAGAATTTGTTGGATTTAAGTTTCTCAAACTTTGATTTAGAGCTGTTTCCTTTATCAAAGGATTTACCCCTCATTAATAAGCCGTCACCTTTTTCAGCACGAATTTCAAGGTCAAATTTTTCTTTAGACATTAAATTAGCCTTAATATCCTCAAAAGATAAAGCATCATTGTTACTATATAATAAAATTTCCTTGAAATGCTTGTAGGAGAGGGGTAATGAGACAACCAACAAAATCGCTTTGTTCTCATCCTCGATTTTCATATCCAGACTTCCCAGATCAAAAATAATATAATGGAACTCATCAAGGTGGTTTTGAATAGGAGTACCTTCTGCCATGGAAAACATGTAAGATGTTCCTTTGGACAAGTCTTGTTTGCTAAGCTCTTGGTCATATATGATGCTTCTAATCGAAGCCAGAGGTCTACCGTGGTGGTCTTATCCAAAACTTCACAGAGAACATAAGTTGTCAAGCACAACTGAATTATCGAGAAAGCCTTTTCATTAAGCTCCTCCCATTGTTCGTCTATCATGGTAGAAGGTTTCTTGGTTTTACCATCAAGAGCTTTTTTCAACCCATTTTGGGTAAGAATAGCCCTCATCTGGACCTTCCACATGTTAAAACTCATTTTCCCATCGAACTTGTGAATATTGAACTTTGTGACGATTGCCATTCAATAACCAATGCTCTGATACCACTTGTTAGGAGCAGTTAAAAATTGAATGAATACAACAAATAAATCACAAAGATAATATAAACGGGTACTAACAAATCAACGCCGAAATTTACATGGAAAGCGCAATGTGGGAAAAACCACAGACGACGATAAGTCACATAAATCCACTATAGAGAAGAGGAGTACAGAATCGATCTTAGAATGATACGTTCTAACAGGAAGATTGATTAGAGATTATAAAACTCTCTATAATGCTCTCTCACAAATCTAGAAAAGTGAAACTGAATACTCGAATGCTATTTTATTGGTATGTTAAGAAGGTAGGAGGCGTGGCCTTTATAAAGGGGTAGGATGAGCGAGAAACCCTAACTGCCATAGCTAAACAGCCGTCGCTTACAATGGGTCGTGGAGTTCAAATTGGGCCAAAACCCAACAGCAAAGAAAGCAAAATCACATGATGCCTATATTTTGACTTTATCTTTGATGCTTTCAAAATGTTTTTGAAGGTGACACTTTACCATATTACATTTACAAATTGGTGTATATCATTATGAAATATTAAAGTTTCTATGAATCCTTCAGCGTAACAAATATTTCATGGGCTTGGTTGTGAAAACATTGTATAGGCAAAGCTGTTGTTGTTTCAAGCATTGAGAGATGGCAACTTCGATCCAAAATGCTAGATGTATAATGTATGTATACCTCGTTATTTCTCAATTTTTTTAAAAAAAGGTGAATTCTTAGTCTTTTCTTGCTTTTTATACATTTCAGAAAGGCCAATTATGCCATAGATATGTATCAGTTTATGAGATTTCTTGTAATCAAAGAAGAATTGGAATTTCATTTCCCATTCTTCAATCCTGCAAAACATAGCTATTTGGTCCGCTTCATTAATAAAGATTGGAAACAAACTCCATAATGAGGGGACAAGTGGTGGTATTTAAGAAAGAACAAAATATTTTTTGTGCTCATTGGTTGTTAATCAAGAAAATAGATTATTTAACATCATGAATTATTGATGGTTGCATTGAAATATTAAATGTTATATTTTTTAGGAGAAAAACTTTTAAAAACACTCCAACAAATGAACTTATTTAAAAAATTGAACAGCTAGATATAATTTTTTTTCAACTTGATGAATGTCGACATTCTTGGTCTGAATTTATACCATCTCATCCAATATATTTCATTCATAATTGCTCCAAAAAAGGAAAAGTTGAAATTCATTGATAATAATACATAAAATTACCTTATCAAATTACACATGTAGTGTCTAATATTCTAACATCTAAATTAGACATGATAAAGGAGTTATTCAATTCAGATATGGGTCGTGTTAAGTTTGGATTTTGCTCATGTTTCGAGTCTAAATGACATTTCAGTCAGTTCGCTTTAGATCGGGATATTTTCAACTCAAGTTGACTTGGTCAATAGATGTTTGGTGCAATAAACTTGTTATGTAGAAAGAAGCAATACAGTAGGAAATTTCAGGTCAAATATGATTTGGGGCGGATTAATTCGAAATACGAATCTAATTTTCAGTAAGCTTGTTTTGTATTAAGTAGGATTGTGAATTCGTATCATCCAGTTTAGATTTCGGACAGGTCTAGCGTGTCATGAGTCATGGGTCCTGTTCGGCAAAATTAGCTGTTTAGGTAGCGGATAGTGGTTCAGGTAGCGGTTCAGATAGCGGATAACGTTTCTAATTTAGCTGTTAGCGGATAGTTGTTTAGATTAGCGATTGAAACTAATATGTTCGGTAAATTCAGCTGGTATGCTATCTGATTAATGTAAATTGACATAAAAAGATATAAATAATTTTCAAAGACAAAATTTTTAAAGAAAATTTTTTTGCTAAAAAATATAAAATGCTACTTTTAAATGTTAAACGTTAATATTATTAACTTTTCTAAAACGTTACTTAAAATGTTAAATACCATTTGAAATATTAATCAAAATACTAATTTATTAAATATTTAAAATTAATTAATTAATATATTGATATGATTGTAATACAGAATACTATCCAAAATACCGTGGCTGAATAGGTCTGGATTCTTAAAGCCCGTAACAATTATTGATTTGGCAACGTGCAGGCAGGCAATGGTGGAACAGAATACGTTAACGTGTATCAGTGACTCATTCTCAAGGCTCAACCGTGGACATTTGTCTCTCCTCCACCCTGCTTTCTCCCATTCTCCCTGTCTGTCTCTGTCCCTGTCTAGGCATCTTCTTTCTTTCCTCTGCTTTTCCTCCTCAATCTCTTTCTCCCTTTCAGAAAACTTAACGCCCACTGCACTAGAACCTCCTCAAACCCTCCTCTTTCTTCCATTCTCTCTCTTTCTTTTTCCGCTACCAGCCACCCAATTCCTGCAAAATTGAAGCTGACCCAGATTGAATTCACCAAAATTAACAAACCCAATCAATAAATGGGTTGCTCACAATCCAAAATTGAGAACGAAGAAGCAGTGTCGAGATGCAAGGAGAGAAAACACTACATTAAGTTAGCTCTCTCCGCTCGCAACGCCTTCGCCGCCGCACACTCCGACTACGCCATGTCTCTCAAGAACGCGGGCGCCGCCCTCAGCGACTTCGCTCAGGGCGAAACGGCAGTCACAATCAACCCTCTTTCTCTCTCCTCCTCCGCATCATCCGGTGGTGGTGGTGGGGGTGGTGGGGCCCCCATCCCCATCCCTGTTCAGCCCATTCAAACCCTCCCTCCTCCTCCTCCGCCGATTCCCGACATGCCCCCGAACCCACTTCAGCGCGCCGCTTCCATGCCCGAGCTCGCCGTTTCGAAACGGAAGCCCGTTTCGGAATCCACCATTGAAGAGGGGGATGAGGATGCGGAGGATGAGGAAGAGGAGGAGGAGGGCATGTTGAGGAGAAGGAGGAGGAGGCATAGTAAGAGTGCCAGTGTTTCGGACCCTCCACCGCCGCCGTCAACTCCGCCGGAGGTGGCGGAGAACAAGGCGGCACCGCCACCGCCGGAGCTGAACAGTTCGACTTATGATTACTTCTTTAATGTGGATGATGTTCCTAATGGGAGCTTGGGGGATGTTGAGGAGGCGAGGAAGGAAAATGAACGCAAGGCGTTCGACGAAATGCCAAAAAGAGTTACACCAGCTGAGTCTGATGCCAAAGCTTCTGGTGAAGGAGGGAGTGGTAGATTAATGGAGGAGAAGACAGTGGCAGAGAAGCCCCCTTTGCCTCCTCCTCCTCAGCAAGGAAAGGGTGTGAAGAAGGGGAAGCAGGTTGTGCGGAATAACAGTGGTGGGGAGGTGAAGAGGAGGAATTTAAACTTAGTGCAGATAGTTAATGAGTTGGATGATTATTTTCTCAAAGCTTTAGAGAGTGCCCATGAAGTTTCCAAGCTGCTTGAGGCAACTCGGTTGCACTACCATTCCAATTTTGCTGATAATACGGGTGGGTAATCATCTTGTATTGCAGTTAATTATTCTCTTGTTTGTTTGCTATTGTCTTATCCTACAACATCTGAGATGAGGAAAGTGTCGTCTTCTGTTTAGTATTGGTAGTTGAGTCTCTGCTCTTAAGTTGAGAGTAGAGCCAACCATGTGAAAATATTGATAAAAGTATTCCCATTCTCCTCTTAGAGTGTGTCAATTAATGTTTTTCAATTAGGTGGAGGGAACCAGGCTAGGATTAGATAATACTAGCAGGTTAAGGATGGATTCTGAGATGGCCCAAAAGCCTGTTCAAATCAAGTAATCAGTTTCTCTAAGCTTGTTCTGCCTGCTGGTTATTATGTCCGTCTGTGCATCGTTTACATAAATTATTAATTACGATAAGTCCGGACGCCTGTGTTATCCAAAGCTTAGAAGAGGTTACCATGCTGTAGAGAGTTTTTGCCTTGCTTCTGTTGGTCATGTGATGTAGTGCATTAAACCTTAAATCATGTTCATAAGATATACTATCTGATTATTTGCTTCTTTTTCTCACACTCTCGCAGCTTCAAATGCTTTTCATTGGCAGTTGAGCTAATGATGAGTTCATAAGCTGGCCTCTAACTTGAAATTGCTAACACATTTTAGGGCATATTGACCACTCAGCAAGAGTCATGCGCGTTATCACGTGGAACCGATCATTTAGAGGTCTCAATGCTGAAGAATATAGGGATGATATTGATTCTGAAGAGAATGAAACTCTCGCCACTGTGCTGGATAAGCTGCTTGCTTGGGAGAAAAAGCTATATGATGAAGTTAAAGTAATGCCCTTTCCTTTAAAAAAATGTCTCTGGTGCTTTTGGGTGGTTTCCTTATGCGTCCGGTTATAACTGTAAAATAGTTGTAGTTGGCACAGATGTCAAAGTGTTATCTTTTTACAGAAACAAGCTAATAAAGAACTCATAAGTGGAGAGTTTCACTTTATAGTAGTTTACAGAGTATCCTCTATTCTGCCCATTGATCATGTAACAAACGATTAAAACTTGTAGGTGATGTATTATAGGTTATTGTCTTCTTTCATTTTTGTCTTATTGGAATTATCATTCTCATTAGTGCCTCATGATAATGGCCAGTCAGGTGAGATAATGAAGTTTGAATATCGAAGAAAAGTTGCCTTACTGAACAAGCAGAAGGAACACGGTGCTAACCCTGAAACATTGGAGAAGATAAAGGCCGCCGTGAGTCATCTGCATACACGATACATTGTGGACATGCAGGCTATGGATGCTACTGTTTCAGAAATAAACCGTTTGCGTGATGACCGGTTGCACCCAAGGCTTCTAGCCCTTGTCGATGCGTAAGTCATCAGTAGAAGAATGATCTCCCAACACCCTTCTTCCCTATTTTTGACATGTTGTACTCATTTGATCCTTAAAATGCTTGAATACATGTATTTGCTTATTGTGTCTGCATCCTTTAGCAAGCTCTATAAGTTTTCTGATTGCATATATAATGTTTTATTGCAACAATACCATCATGTTAGGTTTGAGTATTATATAGTGAATGTATTAAAAGCTGATTTTGTGCAAGTTTTGGAAGTTGGCAGTACTTTGGTGATCTGACTAGCATGTGAACACAATAGTATTTAAAGTTGTTGCATTCTTCTAACAGAAAGTGTTAGTAATGGTTCTTATGCTTATCTTGAATTTGTTTTTGTTTATTTGTTGAGCAGGATAGGACAGAAATTCATTACTGCTTATCATATAAAAACAAATACAAACTTTGAACCTTTATTAGGCGATATGCTTGGGGTGAAATACTCAGATCTGGGCTGTTTGTTCGTTGGCCTTGTCTCTTAGTTCAAATGTTCAATAACACTACTACCACCACCACAACCCAATGTGGATTCTGGTTTATTGGGTCTAGGGAGATCTTGGTGTAGCCACTCTTACCCCTGCAAGCAAAGAGAGACTAATCCTAAGAGACCCATGCCCCCCCCCCCAAAAAAAAAATTAGAAAACATTTTTCATTGTCTAGTGGTCTGTTATGCAGTTACATTTTCAATAGCCTCTGCTTCTTGTGACGTCTGATGCAGTCAACTGCTTTCAAGTAAAGGATCCGATGTAATTTCTGACCGCCTGGTACCCCGTGCTTCAGGGTAGTGTTTTGCCTTGATTGGTTATTTTAGAAATTTATACTCTGTAGCAATCTTATGGTTTTCTTTAGGTATGCTGAGGCTCAACCATAGTTACTAGAAACGCTTCCTAGGTTGCTTAGTCCGGAATGTGGATTGCTAATTATTGCACAAATTTAGTTTGATTTAGGCTTCAGATCGCTCGCTCTAGAATTCGGATCTCTGGGGATGGAGCGTTCCCAGTAACTATGGGTTCAATGCTATGGTGAGATGTTAATTTATTTGCAATTAGGTTTATGCTGATCAAGCGGAGACATGTAAGATCCGTATTCATTACCAATTCATTGTAGGAATAGTGTAGGAGAGGTATGCAAGTGACATGTAGGCTATCAGTAAGGAACCTGTTCTCGCCGTCCACTCAATTCATGCATGTGCTGCATGTAAAATGGTCAAGAGAAGAGAAAATGTTGTTCATAATATTTTAGCCGATCAATTGTTGTGTCTGCTGATTCGAAAGCATTTTTGGATGTTATCATAGTGGAAATCATTCTGCTTCAGGTTACATGTATTGCCATCTCTTGCTTGTTTATGTGACCTTCGGATGTGACATGAAAACTTGAGCCTAAATCCTGTAGAGGACACTGGCTACACGTTACGTCAATAAATAAGGTGGGAGTCACTTTTTTTTTTTTTGGTTAGTTTGACAAGGAATTTTTTGTGCTTCCATCCTAGTGCATTTTTCCTGAGGTATTGGAAAGGGATGACATGTGAACCATGGATATTTTATGGTATTGTTGAATGGTGTTTCTGTATGTTGCTAAACCTCTCGACTGCTTACATTGTATTTGGTAGCGTAATGCTCTGCGCCGCTCAAGGAATGAGCTTCTGAAAGCTCAATATCTAGCCTGGTTTCAACCATATAATGCTTGTTGGAGTTAATCTAAAGAAAAGAAAATTCTGGTGTCAGATTTGTTGTAGTTCTTGGGGTTTATATATGGATTCTTATAGTCTCCTGACCTAGATATCATGGTGACGCCTCGACTTATCAAAAATAGAAATAAAAGGAGAAAAGGGGGGGAGAGGTAAGTGTTTCTCTTGTGCTTGTGAGCATATCTTCTGTTTTCAAGGGGCATATCTTTCATTTTCTATTTGCATCATCTATCCAGAGACGATATATCCACACCCCCCCCCTCCACGGGGACTTTCCGGGTGTGGATTTTTTTTTTGGGGGGGGGAACTCTGGAAAGCCGTACATGTTTGTTGTTGCCCCCCCCCCCCAAAAAAAAAAACCCAAAAAAAAAAAAGTTGGATGGGTATTGGACCTATTGGTTGCAGCTTGCTGCAGGAAACCTATCTGTACTTCCTAGGAACCCGGGGACTTGATGTCTTCTATGTTATCATGTACCAGTGTTTTGCTATTTCTTGCTTGCTAGGGAACATTGCCAAACAATAGAGGCATTTATTGGTGAAAAGCTGAATTGGTGGGTTGAAAGTTGAAACTTAGATTCAGTCTTAATATTTTTGGGTCCCTGTGATGGAAGTGGTGAATGCTAAAAGTATTAAATTTGCCGTCTTTCTCATGCGCAGTTTATGCATATACAGATTCTTGCTATAGTAAGCATCATTAGTCAAACTACCATTTCACACACATTGTATTGTGTTAAGGTAATAGTGCCTTCTGCCTGAAAGATGGCTGTCCAAGAAACCGTGGATTGTTGAAGGTCTCCCCCCCCCCAGGCCCCTGGGTTTCTGGGCTGTATCCTGGTGTAGTGATATGACTGGTGTATTGGTTTGAACGTCTCAGTCTCTGAGCAGTATTGGATTCCCTGTTATTGCAGGATGGCCACAATGTGGGACGCAATGCGAGTCTGCCACGAGAATCAGTACAAGATCACATTAGCCCTAAAAGCACTCGACGTCTCCCAGTCAGTAAAGGAAACAACCGACCACCACCATGAACGAACCATCCAGTTGTGGGGCGTGGTTCAAGAGTGGCACACCCAGTTTGAAAAAATGGTAAACTATCAGAGAGAATACATCAGAGCGCTGAACAGCTGGTTGAAGTTAAACCTAATTCCCATTGAGAGCACTTTGAAAGAGAAGGTTTCATCCCCACCGAGGGCTCAAAACCCCAGAATCCGGGCTCTCCTCCTCTCTTGGCACGATCACCTAGAGAAACTCCCAGATGAGCACACCAAGAGCGTGATCCACAACTTTGCTGCTGTCTTACACACCATAGTTGAACAGCAGGACGACGAGCTGAAGCTGAGGGCAAAAGTGGAAGAATCGATGAAAGATCTGGAGAAAAAGGAGAGGCAGTATGATAAATGGCTTAAAGAGTACACCAAGAAAAGGATGGCTAGGGATGACATGAGTGACGATGGAGGAGTCCCCAAGGACGAGGCTGTCGTGGAGAGAGAATTTGTGGTGGAGAACGCTAGGAAGAAGCTCAGGGAGGATAGGGAGAATTACAGAAAACAGTGTAACCATGTTAGGGAGAAGACATTAACAAGTCTTAAGACGCGCTTGCCAGAGTTGTTCCAAGCCCTTGCTGAGTTTGCTCATGCTGCATCAGATATGTACATCAATTTGAGGGCGATCTCTTAGTCTGACAGTAATAATCATCATAAACAAGAGAATACCACAGCTGAGAACTGTTGTTGGTTGGCCATTGTATGTAAGCTGGTGGCTTAATGTGATTAAATTGTATAATAGTATATATATTTTTTTCCTTTTTTGGGGGGGGGGGGGGGGGTTGGGGTTTTTTGTGTATGAGGTGTAGATATATACAGATATGTGTGATAATTTTTTCATTGTACAGAATGGTAAATCATAAATCATAAATGGCCTTTGTATCTGCAGTTTTTCTTTTTTTTTGGGGGGCGAATATTATGAATAATAGTGTATCTATTGCAAGCTGAAAGGACCAGCTCTTTTTATAGCTACCCAATGGATTTTCTGCTATCCTTTACCATATTCAAAGAAAGAGTACCCGTCCAAGATTGTCCCTGTCGCGGAGCTCAATATTTAATTTTTTGAAAGTCGAATCTTCTAATTTATGGATCGACAATGACGATATATGGTTTCTATTACAAGTAATACTTGATATATTATTAATAAAATCATCATTTATTCCTAAAGAGGGAAAAAAAAAAAATTCCTTTTTCTTCTTTGTCGATAGGTCAAAGAATGTCTTTCTTGCCGCACTTTTCAAGCAACAAAGTGACACTTACAAACCCTCTCACCAATATATTTCAAAACTAAGCACTGTTATCAAATTGTCGTTATATAATCTCTAAAAGCAAAATGATAAATATGTTGTTTGAGTAAAAAAATTATATTATCGTGGTATTAAAATTTAGAAAATGGTATGATTGAATAGTCAAATGATATTAGAGCCTATAAATCGTAAAATTTTTTTATTTTTCATAATTATAAAATTACGCATATGATACTCGTCTGTAGATAGGCAACACATATAAAATTTTACATTCTATGATTAATCCTAGTTATTGAGAATTTGACAATATTAACTCATATAACATATTAATTTTGATCAAAATAAAACACTTAAAAATATCTTGTTACAAAACATATATTATTATCTATCTCTAAAATGGATTGCTATGCTATTCATAAGCATATAACACTCTCTTTAGTGGGCCTTCCCATTCACCTTGACCATGACGCTGGAGCACTTGTCTTCATGTTGGGATCATCCTTCATTATTCTTCCTCTTCCTTACCAATTACACTTCCTTTTTTTTTTTTGGGTTTAAAATTTTTATTTATCCCCCAACAGCAATGATATACAAATGGACAAATGCTAGGAAACCCAAGCTCACAATACGCACTTTCCTCCCCTCCTTCCTCTCTCTCTCTCTCTTCCCCCCTCCCCTCTTTCTCTCTCTAACCAGCCATGGCTTCATCGAAGCTCGACCCACTAATACTCCCCTCCTCCGAAGACCACATTTCTCACGCCCAAAACTACGCCGTTTTGCCTCCATTCTTCAACCGCCGCCGCCGCAAGAAAATCTGCCTCTGCTCTCTCCTCTTTCTCGCCGTCGCTGCAGCCCTCTTTGCCCTCTGGCCGTCGGATCCTCACTTGAAGATCGCACGGCTGAGGCTCCTCCACGTCAGAGTCGACACGCACCCCCCATAGCTGTCGACATCTCATTGGCTGCCAAGGTGAGGGTGCAAAATATGGACTTCTACTCGATTGCATACACGCGCGTCGGTGTGGCTGTGGGGTACAGGGGGAAGGCCTTGGGTCACGTGACTTCCGGGGGAGGGCACGTGAGGGCGAGGGCTCGTCTTACGTGGACGCCGTGGTGGACGTCTATGGGACCGACTTGATTTCTGATTGGATATATCTATTGGATGATCTAGCAAAGGGGTTGATTCGATTTGACACACTTATACAAGTTGCTGGCTGCATAGGTCTCTTCTTATTCAAGGTTCCTCTTAAGGTGAGACTATTTTTTATATTAAATCGATTAGTAACTGAAAATTAAGGTAAATTACATGTTATAAGTTTTACAAAATTAGAATGTCTATGTGAAATAAATTAGAGTTAGAAAAATCTGACCTGACACAATTGTTCGATTCGAACCTGACCTAAAATTACTGAGAGAAATACGAACCCGAAACGAACCGAATCGATTTCGACTCGAAATCAACATGATTTGACCATCTAGCTTGAATATACGTGGCCTAAAATGTGTATAATAATTTGACGATAAATATAATGCATATAGCATATCTATTACTTTTTGTTTGCTGCTCATTTGCGCAAAAAACAAAAAAAAATGTGTTTTTTTTTTTTTTTTCTTCCTCTTTTGAGAACATATATTGTTCTAAAAGCATGCATGGGATATAACATTTTAACAGTCTTGAAGATTTATATGTCAAAGGTAGTCTTATTAGTTTGGTTTAGGTTACGTTCAACCATACCTTTGAGTTGTCAAGAACTCATGATTAGTGTTTTGACTTATGGCCCCCTAATTGTGATTGTACCCTAAATTGTGGAATTTATATATATATTTTTTTTACAATGGTAAAGTGGAGTAAATCAATGTTAGGCGTTTCTTCTCACAAGAGTACGCCCAACTACATCCGCTGCTAGAATTTCGCTAAGTGCTGGGGAAAAACAAACATCGGAGGAGAACAAGTTCGTTATTGAGTGACCAAATTTAGAAAGTCAATCCGCCGTCATATTTACCTCTCGATAAATGTGTTTGACGTGGACCAAGGTGTCATGTTGAACTCATAGTATTGTCTATATCGATGTCCAACTTTCAAGCATTATAATTATATGAGTATTAATTAATTATTGTGAGTGTTCACATTAAAATTTAAAATTTTGTGAGTCAACAACCATTAGGGATACTGATCCAAGACAATACATGTCTGTCTCTCTTTGTAAACAATTGTTTTGAGACAGTTCATAGATCGTGGTATTGCATAGATTATGTAGCAAAGTTATAAACCTGATACTGTTTTTTCACCGGAAAGAGACAGATCGGATTTATGTATCGTTGTATCGGATTCGTACTGTTTTGAATTTTAAAAAATCGAAAAAAATTAAAAGATAAAAAAATTTGAAATTTTAGTGTATCGGGTGATATTTGACTAAAAATACCAGTATCATCCGGTATTAATTTGATCGGACAATAGCTTATACCATTTCTTGACCGATTCGATACATTTCGATCAAAACGACCGTACCGGGCAGTACGGTCGTTGTAACACTATTATTTAGTCTTAAATGTGCCAAGACAATTATTTTCCATGATTTTCATAATTTCAAAGGTGGTGACCTTTACATCTCCCAATGTAATATGATGTTGTGCAACATAATTAATAAATTCAACTTAGTTTGTCTTATACGTAGGTTTCATAGTTCATTACATTGTATAACACATTACCAAAAAATATTAATGCTGCCTTTCTTCAATTTATAGACGAATTTGATGTCCTATGTAATCTTATATCATCACATAGTTTGGGTGACAACCAGTTTCCAATAAACTTCCTACAGTTTCTTTCAAGTAACGGTGCAAATATAATCAGTTTTCCTTAGTTGGAATCAAAACAAATAGTGTATTTGACAACTAACATCTAATATTTTAGATCAATCTCGCTCTAATCGTACCTAAAATAATTAGATCAATTCAGTACAATCTAGCACTTGTAAAACCTTATTGTTTATGTATTTGCAGGCGAATATATCATGTGAGATAGATGTCAACATTAAGAATCAGACCAGGTATTATAGATGTATCTCTATAGACCGGGTATTATAGTGTGATGAGTAATTGTGAATCCATACATATGATAAATAGAGAGAGAAAGACTAGATGCTGAGCAAAAAGTTCGTGGAAAATCATTATAGATGTATAATCTTAGAGGCATTTCCCATAAGGTGGATTATATCCTTGATCATGAAAGTGGACTTGCCACAGCAGTTGGATGTCACCCTTAATTTGCATCTATAATGATTTTATTGTCACATTCAATTTGAATATTTTGACGACCTGCTTTGATTGCTTCATCTAGTCCAAAACGAAGAGTCATCGCCTCTGCTGGGAGAATAGAAATAGATCCGAGGGTGGAGGTCCCAACTTGTAACACATTACCTCTCCAATCACATATAAGGCGTATTCTTTTTGATGTATGACGAGCTTATTGGTGGTGCTTATAGCTGAATCATACTTAATAATGCTGAAACATGCTGAATGTTCGTTACTGAATGAATTTACATAATTAGAGGCTAATTGTAATTAAGCATGAAAATTTATTTGTATAGTTGTATAATTATTGTATACATCCCAAATGAGCAATTAACAAATACGTTATGTTGGGATAGAATACGATCACTTTTCAACGAATTGTATTTCTATATGCTATGGCTATTGTAAATTAAATTTTATGACTTTTTAAAATGATATGTGTAATATACAAATAATTTACAAATATATATTTAATTTGTAGTTGCTATTATTAACGTAATAATTTACTGTATCCTTAGTGATGGATTGCAAAATTAGTTCAAAATTTTGAAAATAGTTATAATTTGAAATACCATAACACATATTTTTAGGTAGTTGTTAGTAAATTAGAAGTCGGTATTACCAGTAGAAAGTACGATAAATGGTGGACATTGGGTTCTCTATAATAAGATAATTTTTATTTACTAGCGGCTTGTTAAGAGGGGAATGAGATAGGATATTTTTTTAAAAAAAATCAAGAGATAGAGTAAATATTATATGTAAGAATATATTAGATATAAAAGTGGGTAGTAAAAAAAATATTAGTTTATGATTTGTAATATTTGTTTAGAAAATGTATCTTTCAATTTTAATTACATTCTCAAAATAAATATGCAATTTTTACAAAATCTTTGGCGAATGTATGTGTTATATAATATAATCATCCATTAAATAATATGCATTTTATGAACATAATAATAATATTTTTGATATTATTATAATTAAAAGTGTGAAACATTTCATTTTGTCACATAATGTAAAATGTTTTTCCATTTTAAACAAATTTTATGATAACATTAACAAAAATATTTATATTACTAGTAGAATAAGTCTAAATTATTAATAAAGAATAGGTGATTTGGATTTAATCGTAATCCAATCAGCCACGCACTTTGGTAAGCTCTTTAATTGTGTTAAATTGTAGTAAATTGTATTGAATTGTGTTGAATGATGCTGAATTGTGCTGAATTATGCTGAATTATGCTAAAATGTGTTGAATGCTAATGATAAGTACTTACTATAAATTGAAAAGAACATGTCCATAATATAACTGATACTTGCGCTGTTGTTGATGAGTGACCATCAAAATTGATCTTAACATAATGGCAAGGAGGTCTGTCCCATCTGACCAAATATGAGTGCTTCCTCGATCTAAGTGGCATGTTGAGTCGTTGACAAATCTCATTTGAGATTTCCATTTAGCTATCGATGGTTCCGCTCTAATCCTGGTTCTGGCCTGGTGGTATTGAATACTTCAGTGTTAAAGTTGGCCGCGTTTCTCTCGTGTTTTTTTCATAAGCTTTAGATAATGAAGGTAAGCTTGTTGAAACTAATCTTGACTGAGAATAGAGTGGAGTGAGCGTAGGAGTGCATTCTCATCCACGTTTGAACGTTGGTATGTTCGAAATGTCCACCCAATCCCAATGTGTGTGTTTCCATGTCCCACACTCGGCAATGTATGAATAAGTGATCAAATGTTTCAATTTGTTTATGACGCATAGGACAAACAGGGTCTGTGTTTAGACCCCATTTGACAAGGTTCTCCTTTTAGAGGGATCCCATTGTGTTGTGGATGATCTACTGAAGAAAGATTTTAAGTTTTAGGGGTGCATTGATCTTTCCGAAAGACCCAACGTAACAAAAATCATCCTCGAAAGGGTAAATGGGCAATGGGTTCCTTATGATGTATCTTAGTCAAACTATTGGGGAGCACAAAATTGAGCTTATCAATTGTCATAGCTTCTATCGTTACGTTACGTTACGTTGGTGATAAAATCACTAATGGTGCTTTGTAAATTCACAGTAGCAGGATCCTAACCTGAAAGTCGGATCCAGTTTTTGTGGTGGCATCAATTATCCATCCAGAACTTCGCAAAATTTTCATGTCTGATTTTCCAGCGAATGTCGGACTTGAAGATAGGGAAGAACCCGAATTAAATTTTTAAAACCCATGAGTCAGAGTTCCTCGATGGCTTACTAAATAGGTCATCATTAAATTCGTACTTAGTTGTCGTATGATTGACCCACAAATTATTTGATTCTTTTAGGATTTTCCAAATAAGTTTATAGTGAAAAGCAAGATTAATTGATAGGAATGGCAATAGGCCGAATTCGGATCAGATGTTTCGACATTCAAATTCAATCTAATTAATAATCGAATTTGAAAATCGGGACCAAGTTCGACCCCCTAGGATTGGATGTTAAATTAGATTTCGATTGAATTCAGATTGGATTAAATCCGAATATAATCGGATATAATCCAAGTATACATTTATATCCAAGTATATATTTTCATTCAATATTTGCATAATTTTTTATTTCCAACCTTATTTGTGCTCAATTGTAAAGGCAACATTAAACATCTTTTCAAAGTCAAATATCTCTTTATAACAAACATTTCAATATGTTTAAGCAAAAAGGAAGGGAAGAGAACACAACTTTGATTGAGAAAAAGGAGAATCGAGAGGGAAGAGGAGATTAGTTAAAAAAGAAGAGAATACTGCACATAGACCGTGGACTTAGAGCTAGGAAAGCCTAACCAACATGAACCTAACCTAAAGTTACTAGAGAAATATGAACCCGACTCGAACCGATCTATTTCAACCAGAAGTTGACACAAACTGACCATTCAGCGTAAAAACATGCTATTTTTAATTTTGAGCAAATCTAAGCTATTTTCAAGGCTGATTCGAAATTGACCCGTTTATTAAATGGATTCGACCTGTTTCTCAGCTCTACATGGATCTTTTAAATATTCTTTAGGGTAGGATATTAGCAATTTTTCTATTTTTTTAAAAAAGGTGAGATTATTAAAGAAAGACATAAGATCATATGTTAATCTAATTGGATGGATTCGTCTCCAAGTCCGATTGGACCAAAGTCCGATTCGGATTTTTTTCGAATTCGAATCGGATGATTTATTTTCGGATAATTTTCTCCCGAATCGGATCGGATTTGCATCGAATTCCGACTGCACTGCCGTTCCTATAAACAGGTTATATATACAAGTTCTCAAATATGACAGCCCAATGCTATGAAATCACTATGAGACTCCATGTGTTTGGTAGGCGAAAGTAGCGTCTCTTTGGCAGACGAAATTTGGAGGCAAAAATCTAATTGAGATCTGCTACAGTAAGTAAATTAATTGGACACAAACACGGACTAATTTTGGGGATGAAATGGGTTGTTCGTTGCAATTAGAGGCAAGGTTTTTCAACACTCTCCTAATCTTGAAATGTTGGTGGTTGTACCATTTTGTAGCCACCAGCATTGGCGAGTACTTCTTTTGTTTTGAGTTTTTTTTTTTTTTTTTAAACTTAATCAGAATGTAAGAAATTAAACTGAGCATTGATTTTACTGGAAGCACTGGGATGGGGAGTTTCAAAATCCAAATGTCTTAACTTTTTACCATCCATCTTACAAATTTTGCAAGCAGCTTTGACATGATTTTATGAAGTACTTTCAATTTCCTCGTGTTTCCATATAAACTTAGGGGAGTAAGAGAAAGAAGTTCTTACAAATGGAGATATCTTAAACCCACCATTTTCGATCTGCACGAAAGATCAATAGCAGATTTGAATCGAGGAAGGGTCCTTCAACGTTCAATTCCGTAAGGGAATGAAAATTAGAAAAAGGAGAGAGAAAAGGTGAAAAATGATATGAAATCTCATCATAGAATGGCATGTCTTGCCATGAAGTTGGCAGATATGGAGTATTTATGCCCTAAGCCTTGATAATGGTTATTTCCCCAACAAAATGATAAGTATCTTGTTAGAACACGCTTCTTAAGTGTCTTATTTAGACTAGAAAGTTATATTATTATGTATTAAATTATAAAAAAACGGTGTAATTGAATAATGGAAGGATGTTACAACTTTTAGAATGCATAAATCCATCTTCTTACACATATTTTTCCACAATCCAAAAATTACATGTAAATATGCTTTTGCGAATAGGGTTGATCTAATTATGGTGTCATTTTGCATCCATCGGTGTAGCGGACAAAAACTAGACTTTTACAATTCATAATTAAGTCCAACTATTAAAAATTTGGTGATTTTAAATAATTTAACGTGTTACTTTTAATTAAGGTAAGACACTTAAAAAGTATCTTGTTACAAGACATATATCATTAGTCCATTTCCCTATTAGAGGGTCTTCTTGTAGACCTGGCAAAACTGACCTGAGATCCGAACCCAAACCGAACGACCCAGACCTATACCCGACCTGACATTCGAAATATGCTCACCCGAAAGTGGACCCGAAAACCCCAATTGAACCGAACCGAACCATTCCCGATCCGAAATTTTCTACAAAGTTGCTTGTTTTAGCATGACGAGCGTATTTAACCAAAAATTGGTTGACCTAAAATCGGCCTGAACCGAACTATACCTGACCCAAGTCAAAGCGACCCGAAATATTACTTAACTTGAATATGACCCGATCCAAACTTGATCGATCCATATCCAAACCAAATGACCCATTTGCTAGGTCTACCTTCTTGATCTTGTTACCTTGCGCCAGGCCTTTGCCAAATATGGGCTGCCCCATCCTTTGGAAGGCCCAAGAGGAGGTATACGTGCTGCCTCCTTATTGGCCCGATTTCGGGCCCCTGAACACCTCGCAAATTTGAATCTGCCTTATTTTTCCCTCTTAACTTTCAGAAGTTTTGCACGAATTCTGAATTTTACATGTAAATATTATTAGTAAGTCAAGAACCCAACAACTAATGGAGCAATGTTTAAAGTCATCAGGCAACTAAAATTATCTAGATGTTTATGCATTATTAAGGGTCTTTCAGACTTTTTTTTTTCCCGATTATTAAATACCAAAGGCACAAAGTTAGAAGGGAACAAACAACAGCACAATAAACACGATTATAGCACTACAAAACCCAGACACATACAGGAATAAGAGCAGTTCCAAGACCACAACAATGACAACACAAAATTTTCGGAGAATAAAGTGGGCATTGATGCAAAGTTCCTAGCCAACCTCTCTTGATGAACATGAAATATTGCAAGTCTTAAACCAAAGAGTCACTCTTCCCTTGATAGATTCAGAGCCTTCGAAGTGAAATTCAAGTTGGTGGCTTAGGTAGGAGAGGCCCGGTACTTGATCATTAAATTGGAACTCTTTTTTTTTTTTTTTTTAATCACTAAATTGGAACTAATTTGAGCAAATTTGAATAGACATAATGGAACAATTTTATATTATAATTTCGTAACTCTTTTCTTATTCAATCATTAAAAACGATACAAATTCAAATCAAAACTAATACAATGATTATAGTTTTATCCATAATTCATAGATTCGAGATTTATGGTGCGCACACAGACGCGCGCGCGCACAGACGCGACCCGCACACACACACACACACACACACACACACACACACACACACACACACATATATATATATATATATATATGAAGATGTAGAAGAGAAATTTTATTTTATTTTATGGTAGGCATACGTGTATAATAGACACACAAGTTTAGCATATATAATTTGTAGGGGTTTTTTTTTATGCGAATGAGTTACAAAGGCTGATATAGGTGGAATTCAAACTTAAATTTCTGATAATAACTTTTAGAAACTTTACCAATTAAACTAACTGATATTCCATTAAACTAATTGATACCCATATATAATTTGCAGAGTTAACACCAAAAAAACTTGCATCTTTTACTGCAAATTGCTGATTAAGTTACGCGCAAATTAAGGACAAACTGGGACCCCATATTGTGGTCAAATCCTGCGTTCTTCTCAGACCGGACGCTTCCCTAGGGATACAAACATGAATGTGTAGAACTGTTGACTCGCAAAAGGCCTCCTCGATTCAGCTCTTCCATTAATCATCGTCTCTCATGATCCATTTGTATCGACCAAAGCAACCAAAAATTGTATCACTCCTCGCAGTGAATATTCAACGCCTCACTTTATTAGTCATATCTCAACTTTTGTACCTTATACGGTTTACCAATTAATTCTTTTGGTTTTCTTTATCACCTTTTTTGATACCCAAAATTATGCCCATGTTTGGACCAAAAACCCCCCCCTCTAAAGTACCAATTACATTTTTTTTTTGGGGATCAAAAGTACCAATTACTAATACTACTTCATGATAGCTAGAGAATATTGTCTTAAATTATTTGTATCATTTTTAGTTACCTTAATATTGGTGAGTAGATACTTTACATAGATAGATATTAGACAGGGAATTGAGTCCCTCCCCCGCTTTCAAGACTATGCGGGCTGGCTATGGTACAAGTAAGAGCCAATTGGAGAATTGAGTAATATTTATGTGTAAAGTAAATAGTATTTGCCTCAAAGAATATGACATCTCAGAGGAAATCAAAATCTCTCTCTTAATTACTTGATGAATATCTTACTAACTTATTTTATAAAACGTTGGAAAGTTATACTCAAATTAAAACCCTTTTTCCCTGTGACACAATTATAGTATATAAAAGGACAATTCGGTGTACAAGTATCCCGCGTTCACGCCGGGTCCGGAGAAGGGCCCCACTCCAAGGGGTGTATTATAGGCAACCTATCCTGACTTTGTCAACATAAAAACTTAAAAGTCAACATATATTGGTTTTTGGTCAATGAATTTATGCTGTAAACTTAAATCTAAGTGCCCACATTATCTAGCTACTTCACCAATAGGTCAAGTGGGAAAGATACAACTTGGAAGGTTTCTTGCATTGAATTACCAAACCCTACACAATTGCAGTCCAACCATTCTAACATTATCAAAAGAGGGGAATACATGGTCATTTGAAAAATTTGATATATTGATTTCAGTCTTTTGTCAAGAAGTAATGACACGCCAACCCAGCCACCCTATATGAATTAAACCCGAACGCCTAATCCAAAACCGACAGCGTATGTATCCCTCTTCATCTCACGTACACTGCCAACCACCTCACAAGTCACAAACAGCCTCTCTCTCTCTCTCTCTCTGTCTCTCCACCCTGCATCACATATTTTTCTTGGTTCAAGATACAACTTAAGACGAGGAAATCGAACTTGAGACTTAATGTATTCAGCGCCTCAGTCTTGACCACTAAGCCGAACCTATATTACAAAACCCGACTTTCCGTTCAGTTAGAGATAGCCCGAGCTAGCAAAAATGGATGGCCAAAAATGGAGAAGCTCAAGCAAAAATAACAAAAAACAGCAGACAATTTTCTTGGGAAGAAGCTTCTCGGAGCACCCTTACAGCCGCTTTGCCCCACGCTCTTCGCCCATGCAAGAGATAAAGGCGTCATCATCATCATCATCAGGAGGATCACCAGGATCATGGAGTGACAATTTGCAGAAGTTATGGAGGAGAATGAGGGGGAAGTTTAGGAGAGAGAAACGAGTGTATGATTATTCAAAAAATCATGTAATAGTGCCTTATAACATTTATTCATATTCCCTGAATTTTGATGATGATGGAGCACTTGACTCTGCTGAGCCTGAGAATCTGTGCAGGTCTTTCTCTGCTCGCTTTGCTGCCTCATCTTCTAGTAATATTATGTTTACCAGAGTTCAATCTGTTAGATGAATAATTACATACGAAGGAGAGAGATTTATTAATTTGTCTGTTAATATTGTGTATTAATATTCCTGTCTGTTGTGATCCAAATACTGCCTAATAAAGTAGCATTTCAATGAGTTCCTGGTTTTTGACCCTTCCAATAGCTAAGTATAGGGTTGTAAACGTAAGATAATACTACTAAGAGATGACTACGGTTCCTTCTGAGGTTGTGATGCTTGAACTTAGGCTCCTTTGCTGTAAATAGACGACATTTGTGGGGCGTATTTGTAATTCTGATATCAGTTGCTATTCATCCCCTGTAACGAAGGCCTTGTTGTAATGATTTTCATGGTCCAAGGAAGGATTATTGATCATCTCCAACTGGCGCAACTCCAAGGAACTAACTTTAGGGATGTTTCTCATTCAGAAGGGCAGTGCTGTCAATTTCATCCATTGTGGTACGTTGAATACCTGTAATTAATAGACAAACAGACAGCAGGAAAATTAATAGTGATGTTAGGTCAGAAGATGACAAAGAAAGAGTCTTATACAAAGACCAAAGGGAATTCTGTAAAAGTTGAACCGCACTACGTATAATGAAGATATCATTGCTCGTAAGCTCCTTCATCTACCCCATGTCATCTGTAACTAATAGCATGACCCATGTACATATTTTTATATATATTAAACAAAATTTCTTAAAATTTTGACAAGTGTAATTCTCACAAAAATTTTAAGATAATTAATATTTTTTAATTTCTTTAAAAGGTATTAGTCAATTATCAATGAAAGATTTTGTTTTCAAAAAAGGATTTTATAAAATTAATTACAATTCCAAAGAAATTCTCCTTTCAAATAAAAAAAGACAATGCTTAATAATGATAAAATATTGTACTATATCACTTTTAATAAAAATCATTCTATTATAATCCTGATACTACTTCTAATGTGGCCAAAATAATATATTATATTACAACATTGCAATTGTTTTTGGAAAAATTATTAATAACTGTTGGTTTAATTTTAATATTATCTAAAAGTTCTCTTTTTCAGAGTAGGGACCTTTGTGTGGGCCTGTGTGTCAGACATCAAAAGAAATTAAAGCTATCTTAACTAATTTGCCCCTCTATTTATTTTCTTCTCGTTCATATGCCCGTCCTTTCCCATCCTACTATTGTAGTCCTCCTCTCACACTATTCATGTCCTCTTCCTTCCTACTTTCTTTTTTTAATCATATTTTTTCTTATTTTTTGATCACTATGATTTTGAGTATCTCATTTTATTCAAAAAGAAAATTAAATTACTTTATTTCCAAAAGAAAACTAAATTACTTTGTGGTATCGTTTATACTATATGTCAATCACCTTACCATTTACAATATAGATTTCAATTGAAATGTAAATTTAACAAAAAATAAATAATATTGTGTCATATTTTTGATAAATAATTTAATTAATTATTTTACAAATTAACTTATTGAATTAGTTTTAACACCACACTTGAAAACTATGAATTCTGAACAATTTGACTTACAAATGATCAGTTGATCAAAATATAAATCGATAATTTTGACATAATTCAACCTAATCGCAATTAATTGATCAAAATATAGATCAACAACTGAACCTAATATAAGAAATAAGTCATTGTTATATCTAATAATGACTAAAAAAATAGAAGTGCATTAATCTTTAAATTATTATTTTAGTTTTTCATAGATTTTGAATTGCTTTTTCCTAATAAATATGCTTTCTTTCTTTTAATATAATATAATTAATTTCCTTATTAATTTTAGGAAAGAATGCGATGCTTTGCGATTACCGAAAATCTAATTTTAAAGCTAACGTAGTTTTTTTTCCCCCTTGTAAGTTAGATATCTATTGGGATAAATGCTAATAAGTTTAAAGCCTTTATATGTGTCTGGAGAAAACCTTAAGCAACATTTTTCGCCCTTAATTATCATCTAGGAGTTAGCATTGCAGATTTTTAATATTTAGAGTCTAGAAAAAATAAGTAACAATATGTGAAAAATAAATTCGGTATTGGAAAAAATGAATGTTAGTTTACCTTTAAAAATAATTAACTAATGCTCTTTAAAATACATCCATACTAAATTTATCGCATGATAGGTTGTAATAAATTATAAAGTTACCAAACAACCAATCACCTATCTCATACAAAACACAACATTGATTTGTTAACTCGAAAAACAAGACATTCCTACCCGGGGATATCGTTAAAGTAAACAAGGTTAACAACTTATATCATTTTTTATCTTTATTGATGTTTTACAAGTTGTGTAGGGCCAGAAACAAAAAATATTTATTGAGGGCCAAACACTCAAATCATGTTAAATGATCAATTTAGGTATATTTTTTTAATCTATACCTTCAATGCTATAATTCTTCCTTTGGGATTGGATATTTAGTCAAGAATCAATACACTTTTTTATTGAAATTAGTCATAAAGGACAATACTCTAATTTGTTTTTCAGGAAAAGTATGGTTAATATTGGATTATTTTATAATATCATTACTCTAAATTGCTAGAAATTCTTAAATACAATACAAAGTTGACAAAAGTGAACTAGCATATGTATATGTATACATATATATATAGATATATAATATATATATATTATATATATATATATATATATATATAGATATATATCTATATATATAGAGATATATATATATGAATGATATGTATGTATGTATGTATGTATGATGTATGTATATACACACACACATATTATATATATTATATATATATATATAATATATATATATGATATATATATATATATATACTATTATATATGTATGGGTTGGTGTGTGTGTGTATATATATATATATACACCCATACATATATATATATACATATCATATATATATATATAGATAATATTATATATATATATAGGTATAATATTATATACACGCGCGCGCGTGCACACACACACACACATATATATATTTATATATGTACACACACATATACACACTCACACACACACACACACACACACACACACACACACACACACACACACATATATATATGTATGTATATATATACACACACACCCCCCCCACACACCCACACACCCACCCTCCCACCCACACACACACAGAGAGTCCAGTTAACCCATGTTAACATATCTTCTCAACTCGGGTTCGCTTACACAGCCATCTTGAGTTGCACTACAAGAATCCGGTCCAATTGAGATCGAAATTTGGAGACCGAAATCAAAATCAGTCTCCGATTAAGTTTGGAGACTGAAATCAGAGACCGAAATATGTGGTATCAAATTACTTTCAATTTGAAGACCGAAAATTACTATGCGGTCTCCACTTGAGACCAACATAAATTTCGGTCTCAGATTTTGGAGACCGAAATATTATGCGGTCTCACCTAGAGACCAAAAGAATATTCGGTCTCAGATTTTGGAGACCAATGCAAATGTCGGTCTCAAATTTGAAATCTT
>JAKOGI010000201.1:892500-900000 GCA_029747015.1 Carnegiea gigantea
GTATTCTACGAAGCTACCCCCTTGAGCGATTGCCAAGTCCAAAATTGGCTAATTTCCAAATTGTGAGTAAGATTTACATCACACAATGGAAAGACGGATTGATTTGGATTAATCCTGCTATTCAGCATAACTACGCTGGTCCTGAGATTTATTCTCAAATGCAAGAACATAAACTAACTTATGTTCCTGTACTCTTTGAAACCGTTGAACGGATTATTCATCTTGAAAATCAAGCTTTCAATACTAAAGCTGATTTGCTCTTAGGAATGCGTTTCTTATCAGAAACCATTTATTCCATAACTGAGCATTTTATGACCATTAAGCTCAATGGCATAATTATTCATGCCAGTAAAGTCCATGAATAAGGTACCATATATTAAGGTACAGTTAGTTTACAGGTTTCATCAACCTGAATGGTTTCACGCCATGATAGACACAGGATCAGATGTCACAATGGCATCCGCCAATTCTTATCCAGAACGATACTGGAAAGACTTGCATAACCCCCTACAGGTGGTTGTAGCATCTGGACAGGTTACTAAACTCACCAAAGCCGTTTTTGGTCAGTTTATAGCTATCCAAGATAGCACAGAAAACCAGTTCAAGGTATTACCACTACCTACTGTAGTAATACAAGCACCTAAAGATGCTACCTATAACCTCCTCTTATGAGTTGACTTTCTTAATAGATTCAAGGAATATAGCTGTGACCATTCACACATTAGTTTCCTCACCCCATGTGGACATTGGATCAAGTCCCAGCTCATAGCCCATCCTCAGTCTCGAGGAACTATCTCATTTCAACCACGCAGCCAGCATGGTGGAGAGCCTAGGCCCAAAAATATAAACCGGCCCAAAAACCTTACAAAAAGGCCCAAAGACCATTCTAAGGTCAAAGCCCAATTGATAAATGCTCTATCAAACACCCAACGAGCATTAGAATTTAGGCTAGAAAACGAAGTAAAAACACTTCTACAAGCCCATTTCGATGATAACCCATTAAAATATTGGGACAAGGATAAGTCTTATGCAGACATCCAACTCAAAGAGGCCAACTCAATTGTACGAGTTAAGCCCATGAGATATAGTCAGGCAGATGAACTCGAGTTCAAAGTCCAACTCAAAGAACTCGAAGAAAAGCAATTAGCTTTCAAAAGCACTGAGGATAACAAAAGTCCTCATAGTAGTCCAGCATTCATGGTAAACAACCACTCTGAACAAAAGAGAGGTAAGCCAAGAATGGTGATTAACTACAAAAGGTTAAACGAATTAACCGTCTTTGATGGTTATTTCCTTCCTAATAAGGAATTGCTTATCAACAAAACCCTTAACAAAAAGTGGTTTTCCAAATTTGATTGCAAATCGGGATTTTATCAGATTAAACTAAAAGAATCTGCCAAGCCCTTAACTGCATTCAGCACACCTCAGGGGCAATACATTTGGAATGTAATGCCTATGGGACTAAAAAACGCCCCACAGATTTTCCAAAGAAGAATGGATAATATCTTCAATGAATATTCAGACTTTTGTCTAGTTTATGTTGATGATATCTTGATCTTTTCTTCTAATATTGCAGATCATGCAACTCATCTCATGAAATTCATTGAGAAAAGCCGTAATCACGGGTTAATACTATCAGCTAAAAAAGCTGAGATTGCAAAAGAACAAATCGAGTTTTTAGGTCTAAAAATCGACCATAAGGGTATAGAAATGCAACCCCACATATGTGAAAAAGTTGCCAACTTCCCTGATAAACTCTGCGACCGAAAACAGGTTGAACGATTTCTTAGGATGTATCAATTATGTCAGTGACTTTGTGCCTAACCTAGCATGGCTAAGAGGTCCACTTCAAGATCTTCTTAAGAAAAGATTAAATTTACAATGGCAAGACTACCACACCCATCTTGTCCAACAACTCAAGAAGTTGTGTAGGCAATTACCTAGATTGGCCATCCCTGAACCAGGTGATCAACTAATAGTTGAAACAGATGCCTCAGACCTTTACTGGGGAGGAGTCCTTAAAGCCAGAAAGGCTGATGACAAAGAACATGTTTGCAGGTATGCTAACGGATGTTTTAAGCCAGCTGAGATTAATTATCACAGCAATGAAAAAGAATTACTCGCCTTAAAACGGAGTTTTGCTAAATTCCATTTCTTTATTTTACCTGTAAAGTTCTTAGTCAGAACAGATAACACTAATGTGAAAGCTTACATTTTTAATAAGCTCCCCTGTACCCCTGAGTACAAGAGACGCCATAGATGGCAACAATATTTTCAGGAATATCAATTCGATATTGAACATATAAAAGGTAAGAATAACCATCTTGCTGATTTTCTTAGCAGGGAAGCCAATGGTTGAGGAAGAGACATCTTCAGCAGACGCCAGATCCTTATTGGAAATGGCCATCCATGAATTATGTGTTGCTCATGAACGAATGACACAAATCCAGAAGGAAATTGCAGAGGAAATTAATCCTCGTATCATCCAGGCCTTATCTAGCCTCGATGAAGTAATGGCGTTACAAGCCATTGACTTATCTAATGAAACACATCAGGCCTTTCTTGAAGCATGTGAACGTGCCCAAAAAGGAAAAGGACTCGTGTCCGATAGTCTCCAAGAAGGAGAGGGACTTTTGTCCACACAAGAAATCCCTAAGCCTACTTTCAAAACGAAAGGAAAGGTTCAGGAATGTTCTACCTCCTCAGAAACAGAGGAAGAAGATGACTTCACAGTCATCGTGCCCAAGGCACAAAAGCCTATATTGAATCAGGCTATATCCATGGAACAATACGTTTCATATTCAAAATGGGTTTATACAGCCCAGAGCACTAACAGTCAAATGATTGACACTTCTGGAATTTATCCCAGAATTCATTTTCTTGCAGGGAGTCCTACAGACGACGTTAGCAAGGCAGTCATGTTCGGTTTCTGTGCTAGCATTACATGCAGCCCCGGAAACAGAGAAATTCTAGGACTACATAAGTCCATAATCGAAGCTGTCAAAAAGTTTCGAAAAAGCTCCAAATCTGATTGGGTAGTATTAAAAATACTATCTGCCAGCCCAGAAGTTCTACCAACTCCAACACCAGCATGGTTAATTATCCAGCTTTGTACCCCCAACAAGGCTAATTTAAAGTTCAGAAAGAACAAATCCCTTGAAATCCCAAATATTGATGAGGGATGGATCTGTAACAGACGAGCTCTCGGGTTTATCGTCATCTTAAAGAAATTAGAATCTTTTAGAAAAGCCAACAAAGGCTTTATGTATAATTCCCCCAGCAACATTTTTATTTATGCCGAAGGAAATTGTACCCCTAGGTATGATGCCCTAAACAAAATAAGTTCAGGGATTAGCCTAATACATACTTGTAGAATACCAGGAACTCATCATACGCGAAGTCTGCTATGTGGAAATCTCCACGAAGAAAAGACAGCAGGTTGCTGTATTTGCCCTCTCAGGCTTCTATAGAAAGGAAGCGTGTTGGACCCCACAAGAACGTACCAAGAAGGTATCATTATCAGCCAGCTGTGAAAGGCACTACTTTATCAAAAGCAACGCCCACTACTGAAGAAGCAGAAGGACGCTTCGTGATTAAGAAAAGCACAGGCCAGCATTGCAAGAAAAGGACGTCCACCATTGCAAAGGACAACGCGTTTTCGTACGAAAAGAAAAAACGCATTTCCTACAGTAAAAGCAGGAATCATCAACAGTGCAAAAGCAAAAGGACGACGCAGGCGCACTATCACCAACAGTAAGAGCAAATTATGTAATTTTTCTTTTGAAATTTGTACTATTTGCTTTAAGTGATTTGTACGATTGTCGGTCGTATTGCTCTATATAAGGAGCATTACTTCATTTGTTAGAAGCATCGAAAAACGGAGAGAGCATCTCTATCTAAAAATCCCTAGAGAGAGGATGAAGGTTGAGTAACTACTCCTTTAGGGAGTAGAGTATGTAAACAAGATTAGTGTATAATTATTAGTATTATCAATAAAAGTAGTTTTTATATATCTTGGTGTACAACATTATTTGGTTGGAGAGAAAGGTCTGGAGTACCTTTGGAATAGCCAGAGAAGTAGCCAATAGATAGGTGGTCGCCGGCGAAAGAGGCTGAGGTCCAGCGAGGTATTGATCTTAACTCTAACTAATCATGTTCTATCTCAAGATGCATATTTACTACTTAGTTTGATAAAACTAATAATTATCATTAATCTGTTTATATGCTTGAAACCTATTTTAGTTATCATGAACCCCTTCAGCCCTGAACAACTGCATGCCAAGGCTATAGTTAAAAATGCCTTAGAACGATGCCTTCTAGAGAAGGAAAACAGTGAGTTTATTATTCAGGTCAAAGAGACCTTGATTAACATTAGCAGACGAGGACTAGAACGATTAGGTAATGACTTTTTCGATAATCCTCTAGTACTCGCTAATGGCGAGATAATTTTCTCAAGACCAAGGAGTATCCTTGAAAATGATAATCTTTATCATATTAACGCTATCCACCGCCAAAAGGCAATTCTTGATGGCATTAATGAGGCCTTACTTTCTTTAGACACTTGTCTTAGACGTCATAACCAAAATTATGACTATAAATATCAAAAGTTTCTTAAAAGAAGAAGGACCAATAGGTCTAAAAATAATTCCGCACCCAGTTGTAGCTATGCTCAATAACTGGAAAAAGAAGCTGTCGAAATGGTATCAGAGCCATTCTTCATGTCTCAGACCCAGAGACCAAACAAATTGTCTTAAAACCAAAGATAAAAGATGGATTTATATCTGTCAACAGGCTGAACTTGCCAATTGTCAATGGTACGTACAACCTGACCTAGCAAGTCCTGCTAGAGATTCTTTATCAGGATTGAGTGATGGATAAAGCTAGTAGCAGTTCATCATCTCCTTATAAGGAATTGTGGAAGTCTAATTTACAAGGACAAACAATAGATACCAAGTTAGATAGTATCTACGAGGGATTAGGAGAAATCCAGAAATTAATTCTGCATACTTCTAAATCAGAACCAGAACAACAAATTGTTCGAAGAAGAGTTAGATTTAACCCTTCTATTGACCCTACCAAACCAGGGTATCCTTCAATTTCAAACATGGTTCGAACGTTTATCTCCTTAGAAGAATTAGAGCAAGAATATGCTCAAGCTAATTCTGATGAGAAAGATGAGATCTTAGATAAGATCAATGAACTCCAATTACAATGTAATATGGAGGCTACAGGTGAAGCATCATCTAGTCACCCCATGATTGTACCAGACTCGACCCAGTCTAGTGGTCCAAGTGGTCCAGAGGTAAGACCTGAGAGTCAGACTAATCTTGATAATCAAATAGGAAGTGATGACGAAGAGGAAGCACAACGCTACCGATATCGTCACCCATCGTCTAGACAAAGACGAGTGGGAAGACCTCATCTATTCCCTCACCCAGGCCATGCCTACCCTTTGAGTAATGTAGGCGCTACCTTAAACATTGACTGTGTTACAAATACAGACGAAGTTATCAAGGAATGGGTAAAAGCCTTACTCATTTATTCTGGTGTCACTAGAACAGATGGTGATGAATTAAAAATTTTCATCCCTTTAACTTTAAGTGGGAAAGTATCTGACTGGTTTACTGCCTTACCTGAAGAAACCAAGGTAAGATATTTAGGTGGGACAACCACTAATGACAATAAAACAATCATTAATACGATTGAGAACGAAATTCGAAGAGAATTTTTGGAGAAGACTATTCTCAGTATCGTTTAAGAGAGAAACGATTAAAGAGGCAAAAATACCTCACGATGCTTTATAATTTACAGATATGCGACATCAATTATTTTGATGCCTATGTTTGTGAATTTGAAAAGTATTATTACAAAGCTGAAATATCTTCAGCAGCCCCTAATTCGTTAAATTTCCATAACGATATGTTCTTTACTAAATTACCATTCCCATGGAGTGATTTAATATTTAGTAAATGGAAGGCCGCAGAACGACCTGAAAGAACTGACACATTAGGTGCCAGAATTGAGTTTGCTAGAGTAACACTAGCAGATGAATGTGAAAAAGCCTATAAAAGAAAGAGGCTTCAAAAGGACCAAAAGAAGCTGAAATGTAAAGATCAGCTCTATTATCCTAGTAAGTTTGGTTGTCAATTAGACAAACCTACTAAACAGAAAAAGAAGTTTAAGGCCAAAAAGAAACTTGGTAAACGTGTCAAGAAGCACCCCAAACCTTTCAAGAAGAAAAGAAAATTCTTTAAAAAGAAACAAAAGAAAAAGGAAGACAAGAGTTCTTCTAAGCAGATCCAAAAACAAGATTGTAAATGTTGGAACTGCAATGAAAAGGGACATTATGCAAATGAATGCCCCAAAAAGATTAATTTTGCTGGCGTTTGCTCTAATGAGTTATTTGAGCAATTTGCAGGCTACGAAGAAGTAGCATTTTCAGACATAACGTCTGAAGACGAGATCCTCGTCTTAACATATTTATCCAGCAGCTCAGACGATGAGTCAGACTGAAGAGCATTCACAACAAGAGGAAGGTGAATCCTCAGGTACGTATTCTAATGAGATACTTTTCGATAAAAAGAAGTATCAAAAGATTTTATCTAAAAACCTCAAGATAAATGAGCATGAAGGTTTTAAACGAACCTTATTACAAATTTTCCGTAGAAAGAATATTCAGTACTTTGGTACTAATATTCAGGAAACCCCTATTAGCAGCAATCTAGCTGAAGGACAAGTAGAATTGCCCTTAGTAACCATCGAACAGATTAGACAAAAAATCAGGAAAATCCCTGAAAAAGACCGAACTAGGATCGGTTATATCCATTTTGGTGCAGTAAGGATTCATTTGAAAGCCACCTTTCAAAAGGGATTAGACACCCCTATAATTCTTACATTAATGCATAATCGCATTGCAAATCGATCAGAAGCCATAATAGGCATTCTGAATGGAAACTTGGTTTACCAAAATCTTAGTTTCACCACTTACCCAGGGTATAGTATACCCATTAGGGATTTAGACACTAACCGTGCCCTAAATCTCTGTTATCACTTTCAAAGGTCAGACTTACTAGAAAGTCTACACCATTCACCATTTACCATCTATACCATGGTAAGTTACATGCTAAGTAACACTCATGTTATTGACCAATTTCTCCAAAAAGACGAAATTGAGTTAGACGATATCTTTTCTGATATCTGTGAAGTCCAAGAGATTTCTAGACCTAAGTTGCAGCCAATCAAAGAGTGGCAAATTGATATTAAACAGAAACCACTGTTTAATAGATGCAACAGTATGCAAGGTAGATACTCCGTAGATGGTAGTATTCTACGAAGCTACCCCCTTGAGCGATTGCCAAATCCAAAATTGGCTAATTTCCAAATTGTAAGTAAGATTTACATCACACAATGGAAAGACGGATTGATTTGGATTAATCCTGCCATTCAGCATAACTACGCTGGTCCTGAGATTTATTCTCAAATGCAAGAACATAAACTAAC
>JAKOGI010000201.1:905000-915019 GCA_029747015.1 Carnegiea gigantea
GTAGGCTATTCACATATCAAACATTCATTCATATGGGAGAGATGCCTTCGTTCATGGAACTTTTAACATGCTATAAACTTTCTTTCTCAATTCATGCACTTTGAATCAGACAGGTTTGACATAAAAAAGGATGAGGCCGCATGATTTTAGAATCCACATTCAAACATGCTTATGAATCATTTCATTAAGCATTCATTGAAAACTTTCTTTCTTTCATTGAAAGCATTTTCTTGAGGTTCTTGTTCTTTTGAAAGAGATTTGATTTCGTATTGGTCGTACAACGACCCTTATAAACTTTTCATACTTCATTCCATATGGCCTCTTAGGGCCCGTAAAAACTATATCGACTTCGTAAAGAGCTTAAAAGTTTCTTATGAACGTAATAAGTTTATTAATACATAAATCGACTTCCTTTGAAACTTGAAAGCTTCTTAAGAATGTGATAAGCTTGTTGAATCGTAAAACAATTTCGTTTCTAACTTAACAGCTTCGCATAAACGTAACACAACTACTAACTCACAAAATGACTTTGTTTTTAATTTAAGAAACTTCTTATAGACGTAAAACATTTGCTAGTTTGGAAAATGACTTCATTTCTAACTTAAAAGCTTCGTATAAACGTAATACGTTCATTAACTTGTAAAACGACTTCTTTATAGACTTAAAAGCTTCTTATAAAGGTAATAAGTTGGTTAATAATTAAAACGACTTCATTTTAATCTTAAAAGTTTCTTATAAACGTAACACATTTACCAAATCGTAAAACGACTTAGTTTCTAACTTGAATGCTTCGTATAAACGTAATAAGTTCACAAAATCGTAAAACGACTTCGTTTTTAATTAAAAGGCTTTTTATAAGCGTAATAAGGTTGCCTAATTATAAAATGACTTTGTTTCTAACCTGAAAGCTTCGTATAAGCGTAATAGGGTTGTTAAATCATAAAAACGACTTCGTTTCTAACTAAAAGGCTTCTTATAAATGTAAAACGATTGCTAACTCATAAAAACGACTTCATTTTTTAGCTTAAAAGCGTCTTTTAAACGTAACACGTTTGCTAAATCATAGATCGAAACTCAATAGAGACTTAAGTAAGTAAAATGCATGTAAATAAGCTAAGCTTCATAATTAGCACCTTAATGTGCTCTTCTTCGGGTCGTTTAAATTCTTTTGAACTTAAGGAGAAGTCGTATACAAACCAAAGGCTTAAGCATGTTCAAATTCACTTTTAGTTCACTTTTAAACTTCCTAAACCTATCGACTGTTAAGTCGAGTCACTAATTAAGTAGTTTGACGATTTAGGATTTCTTATAGGCTGCAAACATTTTCATAAACAACCAGACAATTGGTAAGTACTTAGAAGGATTTGGAATCATGAAAACATGCATTTAACAATCTTTCTTAAACATGTCTGCATTTCGAAAACTATTCACTTAATGTCACTTAGCACATTGAGGGAAAATGGGATTCACACATAGCACATTCATACACTTCATATCACCATTCATTAAGCCACACATGGCCTTGCAATCCACACGATTGCGAAAATTCACAATCCTATCTCCCTCCTCACACAGCACCGACCACAAAAGCCTTAAACCACTCAATAGTTCTACCTCAAACCATCCAACTACAAAGCTCGGTTCAATATTGACATGTACAAACCAATAATACATAGAACGATCATAAATAAGTATGACATTCATGCTTAATAGTTAACTTAGAATTTTAGCGTATACTAAACTGATACAGATAGAGACTTCAAGTGACATTTACTTTCCAGTTCGCAAACCATTGATCATAGGCATAATATTTCGTTGCAACTCGTACAAATAAACTGTCAACGAACCCAAACTGATTTAGCCATGACCCTTTAAACATTATTCAGTCCACTCATAATCATTTCAATCACTCAGCTAGCATCCTTAGGTTTCAAGCACAATTTAACTAATAAACTAATAAATTAATTACGCTATGACCACATCCTTTTATTAAGCATTTCTCCAATATGCCGGGTTATTAAAATTCGGTATCGATTTGATATACGACATTAGGAATGACGAATGTACGTTTAGTTAATTCATAATTGTTTTCTAACTTTGAAATGAATGATAAACACTTAGAATTAACGTATATATGTTTAGTCGTTTCATAATCATATATTAACTTCGAAGTGAATTGTAAGTGTTTAGAATTAACGTATATATGTTTTGTCGCTTTATAATCGTATATTAACTTTGAAGTGAATTGTAAGTGTTTAGAATCAGCGTGCATATGTTTAGTCATTCCATGATCGTTTATTAATTTCGAAGGGAATTATAAGTGTTTAGAATTAACGTATATATGCTTAGTTATTTCATAATAGTTTGTTAACTTCAAAATGATTTACGAATGTTTAGGTTTGATATATGTATGATTAGTTAACTCTTGTTCGTTAAATAACTTAGGGGTAAACTATAAATACTTAGAGTCAATTCATGCTTTAGTTGCCAAGTAAAGCACTATAGTTATACATGTGGATGTGATTGTATATATATGTATGTATGCCTGCTGTAACGCACCGCTGGATGGTGCTGCTTGCCCAGGTAAGGACCTAAACCCTATCTCTTTATAAGCTAGCATCATAATGTGTTATGAAAACAAATATGGTAGTTGGATGGTTAGAGGTAGAACTATGAGTGGTTCGAGGTTCTTGTGGTATGGTGCTTGTGAGGAGGGAGTTTGGGTTGTGAATTAACCACAATCGTGTGGATTGCGAGGCCATGTGTGGCTCATTGTATTGTTGAAATGATTATGAAGTGCTTGAATATAATACGTGTAAATTCCTCCCCTTTTATATTATTAAGATGCATTATTCGTGTGAGTGTGGTGATTTGACAAAGAATTTCTCGTGTTTTCAAACTAACAATAGCCATGACTAATAGCAAGCAATGGCCTATTTTAGCAACACAAACATTATTTGGGAGTGAAGCTGCTTGAACGGGGGAATCCCTCAAACGTTTTATAAAGGTGTGAGTTGTATGATAAGTGATTTTACCAGAAGAAACAACAAAGTTATTAGCCGTTATGGCCCATACGCTTTAAATTGGCTAAGGTAATGTGCTGCGAACAATATGATATGAATGATGTTAGCCTAGGGGATAAGTCATGGCACTAGAAAACCCTAGAAGACCCTGACGAGGGTAATGTAATGGTCCGATATGTTATGTAGCCATCCCGGAAGTAAGAATTTAAGCGTGAGCGTTAGGCCTCACTATGGGGTTGAGAATAGATCTCACCCAATCAGGACCCTGCAATGATCTTATGCCAGATGTATTTTCCTAATAAGCAAAGAAAAGCAATTGGCACTTTGCCATTTTATATGTTTCGAAAGGAAAGAAGGTTTTTACGGGTCCTAAGAGGCCATATGGAATGAGATATGAAAAGCTTATAAGGGTCGTTGTACGACCAATACAAAATGAAATCTCTTTTTAAAGAACAAGAGCCTTAAGAGGTTAAGAAAAGGCTTTCAATGAAAGAAAGAAAGTTTTCAATAAATGCTTTATAAAATGATTCCTAAGCATGGTTAAATGATGTGCATGTTCTGTGCTTTTCTTATGAATGAAATGTGAATGAGATCTAAGTAAAGTAAGCTAATGAAAATAAAGCTTTATGTGAACATTTCAAGTATAACTTGTGAATGAGATGCTAAGTAAGATACGATCATGAAAAAAAAAAAGCCTTATGATTATGTTTCATGCATACCCTATGAATGAGACTTGAAGTGTGTGTGCCTTATGTATATCATATGAATGAAACGCTAAGAAAAGTATGATTATGAAAAGAGATAACTTTATGTGCATATCATATGAATAAGATTTCATGCATAGTTCGAATAGGATGCTAAGAAGTTATGTTTATGAAAAAAAAAGCCTTTGTGCTTAACCTCGCCGCTTACTTAAGCATTTGACTGCCTGTTAATAAAGAAGTTTGGTCATTTAGAGACCTAGAAATGTGTTTAAATGCTTAAAGAGAAGTCTATGCTTAGTGATCCTTCCATAAGGGTTTTATGAATGCCTAATATGATAGTAAAGTATGAATACGTGATATGTGACTATTAAAGATATTATTGCCTACAACGATTTTATTTTAAGGGGGTCGAGAGACACTTACTGAGCGTGTGGTTGCTCATCCCACTTTTCTTTCCCTTTTTTCCTTAGGTTTTCTTGTGACAGGAAGAAATTGAGTCAACTATGTCAAGATGGACTCTATTCTCGCTTGCAGAGTGTCATGTGTGACTACTTACGTCTTCAATGAAGTCATGTAATGTATTCTTAGTTTCTAAATGCATGTAAACCGAGCATTCTAGTTCATGTATCGTATATGGTACAAAGGTTGCTCTGTATGGTCGTACGAGCCAACCATCTAATTAGTTAGATGTCTTCTTGGTCAAAGTTAGTTATGATTTGGGATGTAACCTCAATACTCCGGTTGTGTGAACCGTTGAGTTGTATCTTTCATTTCTTATTTATTAATGAACTATTCTGTGTGGTGTACTTCGAGCGGGTGGCTTGCTGAGTTATGAACTCTGGCATGTAGCTGTTGAGCTTCTTTTAAATGTTTTACACTTCCATTGATTTACAAGGGTTTATTGCAAGGCGTTTAGCTTGGAAACAGTCAGTTTCTAGGAGAAACTCTGTCCGTTTCACCCCATAATTTAAGTAAGAAGTTAAGAAAACGTAACGCTTCCAGCCCTAGGGGTTGGGGGTGTTACAATTGATGGTATGCTATGTAAATTACTGATTCTATGCAATGCTATGTGATGCTATTATGCTCAAATGATACTTTATGGTGCTATGTGACGTTTTTATTATTCTAAATGTGTTATAGGAGTCCCCATGTTAGTTATTGTGATCCCAAAAGTGACTTGAATTCATGTTTTAGAATGAGACTACTAAGTATATGATCTTAAGATGTCATTGTCCCAGTCGCCATACCTTTAGATGCCTACTTATAGGTGCATATGCATAGAGTTGTTGCTTGCCATGCGAACTGAGTCTAGATTATCGAAAATCTATATTTCATTTTCAAAAGAAACTCAATATGGTCGTCTATGCCAACTCATTCGCCCCTCTTCGATGCGATTTGCCCTCGGCGCCTAAATAGAGTGAGTAGACGCTTGAAGAGGATTGGCGAGGAGGATACTAGATACCATCAGCCTTTTTTTTTTGATTTAAAAGAAGTAGTGTCTGCAAAATAAAACCTTTTGAAAGCCTACCGCGTAGATCCTAGTTTGCATGCGTACATTGTAGGAATGACTCAACTTAGTTTTAGAATGTCGAGGACAAAATTCTTTTAAGGGGGGAAGAGTGTAATATTCACCTTCTTCTTTTTTAGCTAACCTGACTGTTTTACTTTTTTTGCATTATAAAATCGTATTTTTATTAACTATACAAGTTAAATTGTTACTGATGCGCTTATGTGAACGATAATTTTATTAAAAAAAATTATTATTGCTATTATTGATTTTAAAGCTAATTCGTGCTATTTGTGCCTTTGGATTATATCTATAGTTTAATTTAGTTATTCGACTTATTTAGTCATTTTCCGAATGCGAGTAGGTTGTTAACCTTAGAATTAGTTTTAAAGTTTATTAAAATCGGACCTTGACGTATTTGGGAGCGAATAATGGACGAGCGATTGCATTAACGATTGGGTTTAGAATAAGAGGTACGAGATTAGACTGGCGATTTTAGTTAACTGAGCTTTGAAACCCAAAACAAAACCAAAAAAAAAAGAAGAAAAGAAAAAGAGCGTAAGGGGCCAAGCCCCTTCTCGTTCTGAGCAGAAACACAAAGGCGGGGTCTTCTTCAGGCCACTCACGACCCTCCTCCCCAGCAACTACCACACGAAGAGAGAGAGGGAGAGCTCGAGAGAGGGCCGGAGAGTAGGCCAGCGGAAGGCGCGATGGTGACCGGCGGATTCACGGCGGCGACAACAGCGGGCTCAGGCAGAGGGTCACGCGCTATGAGGGTCTGGAGGTTAGGGTTTCGAAAATCCAAGCACCACACCACCATGGCCCCTAAAACCAAGCAGCAGTCGAGTGTGTCTCCGACGATGAGGGAGGTCTGAAAGGGGGCTAGGAACGGGTTAGTAAGGCTAGTTCGAAGATGATGTTGGGTAGCGAATTAGGAGGCTTGAAATTCAGCTTCAAATATCCCTAATTAGCCCAGGAATCGGGTCCTCTAGCTTGGAATCCAGGTGGGTGTTTCTCACCTCCTAAATATTAGTAGTTTCGAAATCGTTTTAACCTTTAAGTTGCATTGTATATTAGTTTAGTTAACTAACGCATGAAAAGTAGCTTCGAAATGAATTATGCATGTTTGGAATCGATTCGAATATATTAAGTTAATACATGCCTGAAACTTTAGTCCGAAATGAATTATGCATGTTTAAAATCGATTCGAATATATTCAGTTAACACATGCCTGAAAATTGACTTCAAAATGAATTATGAATATCTAGAATCGATGTGTGTATGTTAGTTAATTCATAATCGTTTATTAACTTCAAAATGAATTATGAATGCTTTGAATCGATAAATGTACACTTAGTTAATTCATGTTCGTTTGATAGCTTCGAAATGAATTATGAATGCTTTGAATCGACACATGTACACTTAGTCAATTCATGCTCGATTAATAGCTTTGAAAAGAAATGAGTACGCTTGGAATCGATACTTGTGTGATTAGTTAGTTTATACCTAAATAGTAACTTTGACATAATAAATGAACGCCTTGAATCGTATTATGCTTAAGTGGCTTAACTAGGCTTGAATAGTAACTTGGATGTAATGACTGAACACCTTGATTCATATGAGACTTAGTTGGTTTAATTAGGCTTGAATAGTAACTTCGTTATAATAAATGAAACCCTTGAATCGAAGTTGCTTAACTAGTTGTTTTACGCCTGAATAGTAATTTGAAATGACGTAAGAATGCCTCGATTTAATGTTTGTTTAATTAGCTACTTAATGCCTGAATAGAAGTTTAAAATGACATATGAACACCCCAAATGCGATAAGATTCATGTTTAAAGTAGCTAAGTTGGCTCGTTAAGCGTTAATTCAAGTTAAGGCATTATAGTTATAAATGTAAATATGGCTATATATATATATATATATATATATATATATATATATATATATATATATATATATATATATATATATATATATATATATATATATATATATATATATATATATATATGTATATTTGCGGTAATACACCGCTGAATGGTGTTGCTTGCCCAGGTAAGTACCTAAACCCTACCTCCTTATAAGCTAGCATGATAATATGTTATGAATAATGAATTAAAAAACCGAGATGGTAGTTTAATGGTTTGAGGTAGAACTATGAGTGGTTCGAGATTTTTTGTGGTACGGTGCTTGTAAGGAGGGAGCCTGGATTATGAATTAACCGCAATTGTGTGGATTGCGAGGCCATATATGGCTCAATGTGCTGAATTGATTATGAAGTACTTGAATGTGATACATGTGAACCCCCTTCCCTTCCATGTCCTCAAGTTACATTATATGCATAATGGTGAGTTTTTCAAAGAAGGATTTCATATTTTGAAATGATAGTAGCCATAATTATTAGTGCATGATGGCCTATTTTAACTAAATGAATATAGTTTTGGGAGTAAACTCGCTCGAACGGGGGAATCCCTAAAGAGTTTTATAAAGGCGTAAGTTGCATGAAAAAGGATTTCGCTGTGAGAGGCAGCAAAATTATTAGCCCTTATGGCCGATACGCTTTAAATTGGCTAAGATAATGTGCTTCGGACAATATGATATGAACGATGTTAGCCTAGGGGATAAGTTCTGGTACTAGGAAACCCTAGAAGACCCTGACGAGGGTAATGTAATGGTCCGATATGTTATATGTAACCATCCCGAGAGTAAGAGCTTAGCGTGAGTGTTAGGTCTCACTATGGGGTTTGGGAATAGATCTCACCCAATCAGCACCCTATAATGATCTTATGCCAGATATATTTCTCCTATTAAGTAAAGAAAAGCAGTTGGCATTTTGCCATTTTAAGTATTTCAGAAGAAAGAAAGTTTTAAGGGCCATTAAGAGGCCAATTAAATGAAATGTGAAAAGTTATAAGCGTTATTATGTGACCAATACGAAAGAAACTTCCTTTAATGAAAACAAGCCTCAAAGAGGCTAAGAAAAGAGTTTTTATGGGCCTCAAGAGGCTAAGGAAAGTGTTTTCAAGGAAAGAAGAAAAATTTTCTGTGCATGTTCTGTGCCTTTCTTAAGAATGAAATGTGAATGAGATTTCAAGTAAGGTTAAGTAAAGTGTTTTTACAAGAAGAAAGAAAGATGCTTGTGCATATCATCTGAATGAGATCTAAGTAAAGTGTGCTAATGAAAATAAAGCTTTATGTGAACATTTCAAGTATAACTTCTGAATGAGATGCTAAGTAAAATACGATCATAAAAAAGAAAGCCTTATGATCATATTTCGTGGATAACCTATGAATGAGATTTGAATAAGACTTGAAATTTGTGTGTGCCTTATGTATATCATATGAATGAAATGTCAAGAATAGTATGATTATGAAAAGAGATAACTTTATGTGCACATCATATGAATAGGGTTTCATGCATAGTTCAAATAGAATGCTAAGAAATTATGTTTATGAAAAAGAAAGCCTCTGCGCTTAACCTCGTCGCTTATTTAAGTGTTTGATTGCCTGTTAGAAAAGAAGTTTGGTCATTTAGAGACCTAGAAATGTGTTTGAGTGCTTAAAGTGAAGTTTATGTTTAGTGATCCTTCCATAAGGGTTTTATGAATGCCTAATATGTTAGTAAAGTATGAATACGTGATATGTGACTATTAAATATATTATTGCCTGCAACGGTTTTTTTTTAAGGGGGTCGAGAGACATTCACCGAGTGTGTAGTTGCTCATCCCACTACTCTTTCGCCTTTTTCCCCAGGTTTTCTTGTGACAGGAAGAAGTTGAGTCAACTATGTCAAGATGGAGTCTATTCTCACTTGCAGGGTGTCATTGTGCCTACTTACGTCTTTAATGAAGTCATGTACTGTATTCTTAGTTTCTAAACGCATGTAAACCAAGCATTCTAGTTCATGTATCATATATGGTATAAAGGTCACTCTGTATGGCATACGAGCCAACCATCAAATTAGTTAGATGTCTTCTTGGTCAAAGCAAGTTATGATTTAGGATGTAAACCCCAATACTCCGGTTATGTGAACTGTTGCGTTGCATCTTTCATTTCTTCTTTATCAACGAACTATTCTGTGTGGTGTGCTTCGAGTGGGCGGCTCGTTGAGTTAGGAACTCCGATGTGCAGCCGTTGAGCTTCTTTTAAATGTTTTACGCTTCCATTGATTTACAGGAGTTTATTATAAGACGTTTAGCCCAGAAACGGTCAGTTTTTAGGAGAAACTCTGTCCGTTTCGTCCCAAAATTTAAGTAAGAAGTTAAGAAAATGTAGCGCTCTTGGCGCAAGGGGCTGGGCTGTTATATATATACATATGTCTAAACATGTATGTATGTGTATATATATATATATGTGTATATATATATATATATATATATATATATAATATATATAATATATATATATATATATATATACATATATATATACATATATATATAACATATATATATATATATAAATATATACTATATATATATATATATATATATATTATATATATATATACACATATATACATATATACATATATACATATACATATATATGTGTGCGTATGTGTGTGTGTGTACACACAAATATACATATATATAAATATATATATATATATATATATACACAAAAATGTATTTATATATATCCAAATATATTTATATATTTATATATATATGTATTTGCATATATCTATATATGTATAAATATGTATGTGCATATGTATATATATGTATATATATATATATACATATATATATATATATGTATATATATATATATATATAT
>JAKOGI010000202.1:0-2500 GCA_029747015.1 Carnegiea gigantea
ATATATATATATATACATATACATATACATACATACATACATACATATATACACACACACATCTATATAACTACCTTTTTAGTTATTAGTCCTACTATTGATTAGTGTGTTTTCTTGCCAAGTAGATTTTCAGTATTGCTGGCCAGTTTCAGTAGTCTGTTCTTTTCTGATTATTTGGGCCCACCCTAGTTTTTCTTAAGTGCTATCTTTTGGTTATTAGTGAGCTCTTTTGGCGAGTTGCGGGAGGTGGGGGTTGGTGGCTTTATCTAGTGGCGAGCAATGTAGTCGCTTCAGCCAGTCCTCCGAGGGCTACTAGGGTTAGAAGGGGTTCAGGTTATCGGAATGTGCGCCTAGCGTCTTGGAATATTGGATCTCTTACGGATAAGTCTATAGAATTTGTTAAGTCTTTGTGCAGATGTAGGATTGGCATAGCTTGTGCTCAGAAGACTAAGTGAGTAGGGGCTAAAGCGAGAGTGGTTGACGGGTTCAAACTGTGGTATTCGGGGTCAAATAGCGTTGGGAATGGCGTTGGTATTTTGGTTGATAAGGAGTGGATTGAATGTGTTGTTGAAGTGAGGTGTAAGAGTGACCGAATTATGGCCATTAAGATTCTGGTGGGTTCAGAATTCATAAATGTAGTTAGTGTTTATGCTCCTCAAATAGGTTTGCTGGATGATATCAAAAAGCAACTTTGGAAGGATTTAGATTTGGTCATTCAGGATGTACCCTGAAGCAAAAAGCTTTTCATAAGAGGAGACTTTAATGGTCATATTGGTGTTGACTCGGACGGGCATGACTCGGCTCACGGAGGTTTCGGTTTTTGGGAGAGAAACATCGGAGGAGTTTATCTTCTGGACTTTGCAGTGGCTTATGATTTGATGGTGGTAAACTCCTTTTTTAAGAAGAAGGAGGATCACTTGGTAACCTTTAAGAGTGGCCCCTCAAAAACCCAGATTGATTACTTCCTGATTAGGGCAGATAATCGAAGGTTGTGTAAGGATTGTAAGGTGATTCCTAGTGAGCTTTTGAGAACCCAGTATAGGTTGCTAGTATTGGATATGGAGTTCAATTGTTCTAAGTGGAAGAAGAGGAGGGTTGGGAATCCTAGAGTTAAGTGGTGGACCCTTACTAAGGAAAACGCAGTGTTAATAGTGGAGAGGATAGCTGAAGAAGATGCTTGGAGGCAGGTAGGAGATGCAGACAAAATGTGGGAGGCTATGGCAGAATGTTTTGAAAGTCGGCTAGAGAAATCCTAGGTACTTCTAGAAGGGGTGGTAACAAAATGAATGGTGCCTGGTGGTGGAACAAGGAGGTTAAGGAGAAAGTCAAGCAGAAAAAAGAGGCATTCGCTGTTTTCATGAACAGTGGAGAGGAGGAGGAGAGAGAGATTTATAGAGGTAGATATAAGGCGGCTAAGAATGTTACTAAGAAAGCTGTTACTGTAGCTAACTGCAGGGCTTTTAATATGTTATATCGTAGACTGGAGACCAAGGAAGGGGAGAAGGAAGTCTTTAAACTAGCAAAGGCTAGAGAAAGACAGTCAAGGGATTTGGGGGTTATAAGGTGCATCAAGAATGAAAATGGAAAGGTGTTGTCTGATAAGGCAGAAATCAAGGTGAGATGGCAAAAGTACTTCTCCACACTTCTCAATGGTGAAGTGATGGAAGATGCCCGAAGTACGGAACGAGAGTGTAGTGAGGGTCACCTGGATTCGCAATTGTGTAGTCCTATTAACAAGGACAAGATTAAAGAGGCCTTAAAGAAGATGTCCAATGAGAAGACAGAGGGTCCAGATCAAATTCCAGTGGAAGTGTGGAAGTGTTTGGGTGGAGTAGGATTAGAGTGGCTTACGGAGCTTTTCAATGTGATTTTTAGGACAGCTAAGATGCCTAAAGAATGGAGGTATAGTACAGTCATTCCGCTGCACAAGAACAAAGGGGATATTCAGGATTGTAATAATTTTAGGGGTATAAAGTTGCTCAGCCACACTATGAAGTTATGGAAGAGGGTGATTGAGAGAAGGTTACGAAAGGATATTTCGATATTAGAGAACCAATTTAGTTTTATGTCAGGCAGGTCAGCCATAGAGGCGATTTACCTCCTTAGAAGGTTCATGGGTTTGTACAGAGATAGAAAGGTAGATCTTCATATGGTGTTCATTGACCTGAAGAAGGTATATGATAGGGTTTCGCGTGAAGTATTATGGAGATGTTTGAGAGAGAAAAGAGTGTCACCCGTATATATTCGAGTTATTAAGGACATGTACATGAGAGGTAGAACGAGTGTTAGGACGTCAGGAGGGGTCACAGATGACTTCCTCGTTGGTATAGGCCTGCATTAGGGTTTCGCCTGAAGCCCTTTTCTTTTCTCTCTAGTTATGGATGAACTTACAAGAGAAATTCAAGATGAGTTACCTTGGTGTATGCTATTCGCAGATGATATTGTTCTTATTGATGAGACCAGACAGGAAGTAAATGACAAGTTGGAACAATGGAGACAA